>VUQH01059361.1:1922-12193 GCA_015106775.1 Etroplus canarensis | reverse complement strand
GTTTCTTTCATTTGTAGTTGAAATTGGACTTCTTTTTCTTAAGACATCTGAGGGGAGTGTCCCCCTAGTGCAGTGGTTAACACAATCACCTTGTAAGCAAATGGTCCCTGGCTCAATCCCAGGTGGTCTGGCCCAGTCAGGATCAGACTGTCTCTATGTGGCCCTCCGTGTAAAGTAAGTTTGACACCCCTGCTCTATACCATCACTTCAGTCAGTGTAGGGTGTTTTCACGTGCTGTCACCAAACCGGAAGTCAGCCATGTTGGAGATACTGACCGGTCAAAACAAAGAACAACACAGTTTACTGTGAAGTTTGAAAAAGAAAAGGCAAAATGGTTAACTATTGCCTTGTTTTCTGCTGTCACAGTCAATCAGACAGAGAAAAACGTCAACAGTACTATCATCTGCTGAAAGTTGTGAAATGTCAGGGAGAGCAGACAGAGAAGTTATCAAAAGAAAGGAGGCGATTATGGATTGCAAGCCTCAATCAGAGTTTGGATGGGAAGATGTGGATAACATCCGAATTTGCTCTGCTTATTTTGTAGCTGGTACGTATTTCACGTTGACATTTTTACCTGCTTTTTGTGAATTGTTTAGTTATGTCTAAGGAAGATTGTAGAACATATGAAGTGTTTGTTACATGCATGCCACCGTGGGTTCTTATGGGTTAATATGTGAAAACTTATGCCAAGGCAATATTTCGTACAAATTCAAGAACACCAATATCATATGTCAATGGCTGTGACACAGAATAAACTTACAGGAGGCAATATTTCAAGCTCGCCACTGAACAAACTGGGATCAATTTCATAGGGATCTTCATCCCCAGGTAACTTGAGTTTTTTTCACGTAATGTTCTTTTTCTTTGGTGTCCAGCTGTTTAGCATCCGTGTGAATTTTTGCAATCAGATGTTGAAGGTTTATGACTGCTTATGCATCTTGTTTGTTTTGAGTGAGCTGTATCTCCAAGATGGCGCCACTTCCGGATCCGGACTGGATTTGCGGGGCTCGTGAAAACACTCTATTGGCTGGTGGTCGTGACACTTGTGTCAAGGTGGAGCCACCCCCTTCTCTATAAAAGGGGTTGACGCAGCGTCCTTCCTCATTCAAATTCCTCTTCTCGCTTTATTCAGTAAGCCTGTCCCTCCTGACTGCTTACGTGAGTGCTAGCTTAATAGTCCACCTGAGCAAGCTAACACCTTGGTCACTGGTCACTAGCACAGCTCGTGTCTGCAGGTCGCCTGCTCTGCACCAAAGAGCCAGGAGAGCGTGTTAGCTGCCACTACGCAAATGGCACAACAGCTAGCTGACCAAGCTAACTGCATCAGCTACACATGGCCATCTAGCCCAGTGGCACAAGCAATAGACACCACACTAGCCAGTTCATTGTAGCTGACCACAGCTACTCGACTTTTTTTTTTTTTAGAATTTGCCTTTCTGTCAACCGAGCTAGCCACACAAAGCTTTCTAACATGTCAGACTGCAAACTGCCCCCCAGAATGTGTCCTTGTGGTTGTAAAACGCGTGTGCTCATAACGCGTGTGCTATGTGCCTTGGGCTGCAACATACCGATGCGGCTATTTCCACACTGGGCTCATCTGAACACTGCCCCCACTTTACCATGAAGAGACTTCGCCACAGGCTAGCTCACCAGGCTAACTTGTCGAACAAGGACCCACTGATGCCTCTAGCCGAAAAAGCCACGGAGTGTATCAAGTCTGCCACGCCAGCCACCAGCTGGGGAGACGAGATGGATTCTGTCCTCCCGCTGGCAGACGATGTCGGGGTCGGCTCTGAAGCTGTGATGTCTAAATCCCTTGAGGCTAATGAGGAGCTCCTTACTGTAGTAACTCCTCTGAGAGAGCATTGAAACACCTTTTCTCGGACGAGGAGGAGGACAATTTCTTTGCCCCCTCTGGCTGAGTTTCCGTGGTGCAAGGAGCCAATAGAGATCACTCCAACACGCTGCCCGACATTGCAGAATGCGCTGCTGAAAAGCTGCCAGTCCCATGGCCCACGGTGACAACTGAGCCCTCCACCTCACGATATGAGGGCAAGAGGCTCCCCAAGGCGAAGTGCACCATCAAGCAGGTGCTACTGTTTTTCCCCAACTGCATGGTTAAAGTCACATGCTGTTGGGGATAGCCGTTTTTGTCCTCAAACCTAGTTCTGGGAGCGGCGGCATTTGATTGCCTTGGGAGGAAAGAGAAGGGCATCTACCAAAGAAAATCTGGTGGCCTCTAATCTCCACTCGAACCAGAGAGCCTCCATGTCCTCCAGTCCATCCCTGCCTTCCAAGGCTGAACACTTGCAGTTGTCCCTGACTAACAGAACATATAAATCCATTGTCACGACCATGAGGACATTGAACGCCTTATCACTCCTGCTAGCCTATTCGGCGGAGCTTCAGGATCAGGCAACAGCCAATTCTGGTGCCAGTGAGCTGTAGGATGAGCTGGGCATCGTTACAGACCAGTGCCTCCACCTTACCAGGGCGGCAGTGCAGCCGGGAGAGCTCTGAGCATCATCGTCCTTCAAGAGAGGGCAAGATGTCTAAATCTGACGGTGCTCACAGACGGGGAGAAACATGACATCCTGGATAAACGTATTGACCCGACGGGCCTCTTCAGGACCACCTTTGCCACCATGCAGTGGCGCTGTGAGGAGAAAAAGAAAGAGGGAGAGGCCCTTCAGCTGTGCCTGCCGAGGAAGACCCAGACTGTGCACCAACTTCCGCCTCCCCACCGTACATTTGCCCAGGTTGCAGGACATCAAGCCGGCGTGCCGACATTTAAAATCCTTGTCACCCAGCACCACAAGCCACGGCCCAGGGCCACCCGGGATCGCAGGACCCTCGAACCCCCTGGCCGAAGAAACGCATCCTGCCTGCTTCTGCTCGGAGTGGTCCACCTGCATCACCAGTAGCTAAGCGGTCGGACCGCAAGAAGGAGCAGACAGCCTAACGCCCCCGCAGGGGAGATCGGCTCCGACCCAGCCCACGCTCCATGTTCACTCCATGGCCCAGTTCTGGAGCCTGTTTGAAGAAGCAAGTTCTGCCCCCATCATTCAGCCCCTGGGACACAAGTTGGATCCCGCAGAGCGCATCCCAGTAAAGAGACAAAGAGGTAGTGTTCTGCTGACTCGAGCATGTTACGATCTGACAAAAGTTCACCCAGTGCATCCAGGCATGTTGCCGAGAGCACGGAGAAAATTTGTGGGGGGGGAAAAAGGGAGGGGGGCTGCGTCCAGTACCGGACCTGCGCTCACTAAATCAGCATCTCAGGTCATACAAATTCCGGATGCTCACAAACGCCACCCTGTTGCGTTTAGGTCGCCCAGGCGATTGGTTTACATCGATAGACCAGAAGGACGCGTATTTCTACATTCCTATTTACCCACCTTACAGGAAGTTCCTGTGATTTGCGTTTCAAGGCAAAATATACGAGTATCTCGTCCTGCCCTTCGGTCTCTCACTGAGCCTTCGGGTTTTTGTGAAATGCACAGAAATGGCAATTGCCCCACTGAAAAGACAGGGGGTCCGCATCGCAACATACTTAGACAACTGGCTGCTGCTTTCTGAGTCGGAGATAGTGGGAGGAGAGCACACCAGAGTGTCGTTGGGGTTAATGGCATCATCATTAGTGGTGATCTCTCTAATCAGATGCGCCACACCCGTCACCCTTTCAAAGTGTCAGCGGACTGCACCACCACACTGCGCCATTGGAGAAATCCCAAATTTCTCTCACAGGGAGTGCCACTGGGAGCTGTCACATCCAGAAAGGTGGTGACAACAGATGCGAGTCTCACAGGCTGGGGAGCCACCTACGAGGGTAGAGCGGTGTGGGGCTCGCACCAGAGAGGCGCTCACATAAACCGTCTAGAATTACTAGCTGTTTTTCTGGCTCTGAAATATTTTCTGCCACTGCTGGAGAATCACCATGTTTTGATCAGGATGGACAATACCACGGTGATAGCCTACATCAACAGACAGGGGGTCGGTCCCACATGTTAAACATGTTGGTTCATAGACTGATCATGTGGCGCATCATCCACCTGTTGTCACTGAGGGCTACTCACATTCCAGGGGTTCAAAATGTAGGAGCAGATTTGTTGTCTAGGGGGAACCCGCAGTACGGGGAATGGACTTTGCACCCACAGGTCGTGGCCCAGATCTGGGCCTGTTTCGGCCGACCACAGATCGACCTGTATGCCTTGGGGGAGAATGCTCAGTGCCTACTGTATTTCTCCCTGAGGGACCAGGACGCCCCATTGGGAGTGGATACACTAGCTCACAAGTGGACACATGTCCTGCTCTATGCTTTCCCTTCTCTGGCCCTGATTTCCCACACTCTAACCAGAGTGGGGGGGGGGTCTAACATTGATACTAAATGCCGTCAGGTCGGCAAGGTCCCATTGGTTAGTGGAGATTATGCCCCTTTTGTGGAGCGCACCATGGCCCCTCCCTCTGCGTCAAGACATAGTCTCCCAAGCCCGGGGGGGGGGGGATTTTTCATCCCCACCCAAAGCACCTCGTCCTGTGGGCTTGGCCCGTTAGAGGTCAAATCTGAGTGTGGTACGGCTCCCCCAGGGGGACATAGCCACCATTCAGAGCGCTAGGGCTCCCTTTACACGATCACTATATGAAAATAAGTGGAGGGTGTTTGAGGAGTGGTGTGAGAGATCTCGCATTCTTTCCTTTCAGTATTCTGTGACAGCAATTCTCTCTTTTCTTCAGGAGCTGTTAGATCAAGGCAGGGTCTTTTCCACAGTTAAAGTATATCTAGCAGCTATTTCAGCCTGCCATGTGGGTTTTGCGGAATCTCCAGCGAGTCGGCACCCTTTGGTTTGTCGTTTTATGAATGGGGGCATGGCAGCTCCACCCCGTGTTGAAACTTCTCATCCCTACATGGGATTTATCTTTGGTGTTAGAGGCAGTTTCACAGCCACCATCTGAACCACTAGGTGAAGTGGACATAAAAGTCTTGTTTTTGAAGACAGCATTATTGCTTGCTCTTGCATCAGCAAAACGTGTCAGCAATATTCACGCACTGTCAGTGCATGAACAGTGCACCCACTTCTCACAGACTAATTCTAGGGTTACACTTAGGCCAAATCTGGCCTTCGTACCTAAGAATCCATGGCAAGGGTGCACTTCTTTGGAGTTGGGGGCATTTTACCCCCCTCCCTTCTCCTCCCCAGAACATGAGCACTTGCATGCTCTTTATCCGGTGAGGGCTCTGTGCATAGGTTGGATGTCACTGGACCATCAGTGGCCCACACTGTTTTGGGTGTGGGCTCACAGGGGACATCCTAGGTTCACAGTCAGTCATTCAGACAAGCTTATCTGGCAATATGGGAGTCTGGATATCCCCATACAGAGATACCAAAACGAATGTTTGAAAGAGAACTTGAGGCTACCTATCTTGTAAACCCACTTTCTCTAATAACATGGCTGAGGTGTCTCACCAGATCACACTCCTTGCGTAATGCAAGGAAGAGGTGGGTTTGTCTTGAATGAGGAATGACGCTGCGTCAACCCCTTTTATAGGGAAGGGGGTAGCTCCGTCTTGACACAAGCGTCACGACTGCTGCCAGCCAATACTGGATGGAGTAATGGTTTAGAGGCTTCTGAGAACAATGCTGAGGGAGCGTTCCCCTTAGTGAGACACCTCACTCGTTATCAGAGAACAGGGGGTTACAAGATGGGTAACCTCAAGTTTCTAGCTAAGTTTAAGTGGAGACAGCAGTGTATTTAAACTCTGAGCTACACAGAGCAGCATGAGGGCAAAGACTTATCGCTTGCTGTCATTCGCTGTAAGGTCAGAGAGTACTTTTTAACATGTAAGTGATGTCATTTGAAATATAAAAGTGTACCTGGTAAATGAAGAGCAAAATGTTAGCTAAAGTAAAAACTTGATAGACTGAAAACTAATCTTGAGCAATTCCCTAAATTGGTGTTCTTATGTGTCTGTGTCTTTTAGCCTTATCTTTTTTCATTTTCCTAATAGCCATACACAGCTCACTACTTGGGTAAATTTTATCTGAAAATGTTCACTGCCAAATGTTAGTTCTGTGACTCCTTATCTACAGTAAGCTGGCCTGCTACCACTGAGTGAAAGAAAATAACATTTGATGAATGGGACTGTGGGAAGATTAAAAAAAAACTCAGTAAATTTCAATTCTCTTTTGTTTTTTTCACCACAAGAAACCCCTTTTATAATAAAAATGGTAAGATATTGAATCATGGTGTATGATGAATTTAGAAACCACTCACTAAGTGCAAGCACATCGGACTGCTTAATTATGCAACAGCGCATATGGTTAAAAAGTCCACTGTCCTCTCTCCTAGACATGTGGACCAACTGCCTTTCTGCTCTTCATCTTCTTTATAGCTGCCTACACTTCCTCCTTGCTGATACTCTGCACTTCCAGATTCACCATCTTTCCTCCATCTGACCTGCTCTCTCTCTCATTTTCCTCATTCATCAACTTTGAAGTACTTCCTCTATCTTTTCAGCATAAACTCTTCACTCATTAGTACATTTCCATCTCTATCCTTAATCACTCTAATCTGCTGCACATCCTTTCTCTCTGTTTAGCCAATTAATAATAGTCCTTCTCTTCTTACAGTTTCCCCCCTGGGATTAATAACGCATTCTGATTCTGATTCTTTAGTGTCCAGCCTCTCATACAACTCGCTATAAGCCTTTTTCCTTTGCCACTTCTCTTTGCTGTGTGCCTAGACTCCCAGTACTCCTGTCTACTTTCTTCATCTCCTTGACTATCCCACTTTCTTTGCCAGCTTCTTCCTTTGAATACTTTCCTGTACTTCCTCATTCCACCAAGTTTTCTTGTCTTCTTTACTCTGTCCAGAGGAGACCCCAAATACCTTCTTGGCCATTTCCCTCACCACCTCAGCTATATTTTCCCAGTCATCTGGTAACTCTTCACTACCACCCAGAGCCTGCCTCAACTCCTCCTTGAACTCTGCACAATATTTTTCCTTTTTTAACTTCCCTAATTAATCCTTGGCTCTACCTTCTTGCTTTCCAAAGTCATCCTACAGACCATGCAATGCTGCCTAGCTACATTCTCCCCTGGTACCACCTTGCAGTTTCTGACCTCTTTCAGGTTGCACCTCCTGTATAAGTCCATCCTGGTGCACCTTCTTCTACTCTTATAGGTCACCCTATGTTTCTCCCTCTTCTTGAAATGTGTTCACCACAGCCATTTCCGTCCTTTTTGCAAAATCCACTACCATCTGTCCCTCCACATTCCTCTCACTGACACCATACCTATCCAACACCTCCTCATCTTCTCTGTTCCCTTCACCTGCATGCCCATTGAAATCTGCTCCAATTACCACTCTCTCTCACCTGGAAATACTTGCTAC
Organism: Etroplus canarensis; assembly: GCA_015106775.1. NCBI lineage: Eukaryota > Metazoa > Chordata > Actinopteri > Cichliformes > Cichlidae > Etroplus > Etroplus canarensis. The sequence goes on along the minus strand of VUQH01059361.1, from coordinate 4,801 downwards.
CACTTCATCCAACTTACTCCAGAGTTCCCCCTTCTAACTGACATCCAGCTTGTGGGGCATATGCACTAACAACATTCAGCATCCCAGCTTCAGTTTCCAGTGTCACACCACCAACATAGTCACTTGAATTTGGAAGGATTCTATGATTATGCCTGTGCCAAAAATAATGCTCCAAAGTTACTTAATGACTACAGGCCTGTGGCGCTTACTTCTCTTACAGTGAAATTGAGTTTGTAAAAGGGGTGCGTCTGAATGTAGTGCAGGCAAATGTAGATTCATTCTAGTTTGCCTAGGAATGGAATAGGAATAGCAAAGGGTGTGAATGGCTTGCACACCTACTACGTGTGCCACAAATTTGATTATAGCACACGCAGAGGCAAAGGCAGTGTGTCTGTGTATGTATGTATTCAGCCCCACATTTTAGCAGGAAAGCTCACAAGTATTTATAACATTGAACCCAGGTTGATGGATTCTTTTTACATTATTTTTTAACTGGAGGTCACAGTATGTGAAGGTTAATGGGATTTTATCTAATGCATTCTTTCACCTCTTTTATTCGTGTTATACACCAATGAGAGCCAAAGCAAAATCATAAGATGCCACATTTTTAAGTTCCCAGACGACTCTTGATCATGGCCCTGCTGTGGGGATTTCACAGAATGGTGCAAGTTGTCCTTCATGGTCACAAATGCATCAAAAACAAGCGATGGTCATGGATTTTTAGGAAAAATCCTAAAACTATCTCTCCTGTGTTGAAAAAGGGTGAGGCTGTTGAGTTTTTGCAGAAGTATACACGTACATCTCAAAAAATGTGAATATCGTGAAAAAGTTCAAGATTTTTTGTCACTCATTTCAGAAACCCATATATTATATAGATTTATTACACATAGAGTGAAATATGATGTATTTTTATGGTTAACCATTTATGGGAAGGAGCTTTGCTGAGCTAAACTTATCCTTTCATGGCATTACATAAAATATGAGAATGACATTGGTCTTTTTGTCAAATTCTTAGTAAGAAAAATGGTATCCATAAATTCCAAAAACTATAGAGGCATTTCTTTAGCATTTCCGATTGTGCTAAAGTTGGTCACGCACTAGTCACTGCCACTTATATATGTTTCCAAACTTCAGACTGCCATGGCCCAGTTTGAAATGTGAGTTGTCCATTGTCACCCAGCCCTGTGTCATTTTTTTAACTTATTATGTATATGCAACTCCCTGTATGAGATCTACTCCTATGGTGTATACAAATCTAATATTTTTGAGGAGTGTTCTCAAGTAAGGGACTTTTGCCTTTGCAGCTGGTGTGGTTGCATTTCATGTTGGTATCTTGTTACAGGTTTAATAAAAGGTTTGTATGTCAACTAGTATACCTTTATTGTCACAACATGTCAGTTTATAAGAAAACTCTTCATGTAGATATGCAGTGATTTTTGGGTTTTTTCTTTTGTTTTTTGAATGGCGTAAATACTGTGTTAAAACTGGATTCACTCAGTACATTGTCTTTGAAGAGATAAAAAGATAATGTTCACAGTATTGTCTGCTCTGGGGCTCTAAAAAGAACAGTTGCTCACAAATGACAGTTTATCTGTAAGTAGTAATGATTATTGTCAGCACCAGCTCAGTTCTGGGGAAATCAGTGATGGGTTGTTGTTTCAGCAATCTCAACAGTCAGCTTTATGAAAGTTGTTTCCCCTCTGACTCAATAACAGTGCCGTGATTGACATCATCCTATGTCATAATTATGTTTGTGCAAAGTGACAGCAATACTTCTGAAAATGAGAGCATACACAGACAAAAACAAACACACAACATATGACAGGCTGACCAGGAGGCAGAGGTCATGACAGAAAAAGTTCAATTTTTTTTGTCACTCATTTCAGAAAGTGAAACCCATATACACAGTTCCCACAGACACACTTTTTGACCTCCGTAGTGACCCCATCTTTGTTGGCAAGCTGTACTTATTTACAAACTATGTATATTATATAGATTCATTACACAGAGTGAAATATTTCAAGCCTTTATTTCTTGAAATTTTGTTGATTATGGCTTACAGATAATGAAAACCCAAAATTCAGTGTCTCAGAAAATTAGAATATTGTGAAAAAGTTCAACATTGAAAAGTCATGGTGTCACACCCTAATCAGCTAATTACCTCAAAACACCTACAAAGGTTTCCTGAGCTTTAAATGGTCTCTGTCTGGGTCAGTAGGCCACACAATCATGGGGAGGACTGCTGATTTGACAATGTCCAGAAGACAGGCATTGACACCCTCCACAAGGAGGGTAAGCCACAAAAGGTCATTGCTAAAGAAACTGGTTTTTCACAGAGTGCTGTATCCAAGCATATTCATAAAACGTTGAGTGGAAGGAAAAAGTGTGGTAGGAAAAGGTGCACCAGCAAAAGGGATAACCGCAGCCTTGAGAAGATTGTCAGGCAAAATCCATTCAAGAATTTGGGGGAGCATCACAAGGAGTGGACTGAGGCTGGAGTCAGTGCATCAAGAGCCACTACGCACAGACGAATCCTAGACATGGGCTACAAATGTTGCATTCCTCATGTCAAGCCACTCCTGAACCAGAGACAACGTTAAAAGTGCCTTACCTGGGCTGTGGCGAAAAAGAACTGGACTGTTGCTCAGTGGTCCAAAGTCCTCTTTTCAGATAAAAGTAAATTTTGCATTTCATTTGGAAATCAAGGTCCCAGAGTCTGGAGGAAGAGTGGAGAGGCACAGAATCCACGTTGCTTGAAGTCCAGTGTGAAGTTTCCACAGTCAGTGATGATTTGGGCTGCCATGTCATCTGCTGGTGTTGGTCCACTGTGTTTTCTGAAGTCCACAGTCAACGCAGCCATCTACCAGGAAATTTTAGAG
>VUQH01059357.1:0-16252 GCA_015106775.1 Etroplus canarensis | reverse complement strand
GCTCCATCTTCAACATCCTTTGTCCAATATATCCACTATCCCTCCTCTGAACATGTCCAAACCATCTCAGCCTTGCCTCTCTGACTTTGTCTCCAAATTTCTCAACTTGAGCTGTCCCTCTGATGTACTCATTCCTAATCCTGTCCATCCTGGTCACTCCCAGAGAAAATCTCAACGTCTTCAGTTATTCCATCTCCAGACCATATATCATGGCAGACCTTATTACTGTCTTTTAAACATTCCCTTTGACTCTTGCTGCTATCCTTTTGTCACAATGCACCCCTGACATGGCATAATATACTGTGCATATAGAATCAAAATCAGAGTTTAACATTAACTGTGTGCTAACAAAACACTCTTCCTGACTGCTATCATTTAACTAACTGTACAACAGACACAGATACAGTTTGCATGTTTTGCATTTATTTTAGAAAGCAAAACATGCAAAAACCACATGGTCCACATGGATGCCAGGTGCATCAAAATATCAGCTCTATCTCCAGTTCTTTCCTTTTCTCATTATTACATTTTCATGTCTGTCTCCCTCCACAACCCAAACAACAGTGTTTTCAGACACATGAAGCTACAGACTGAGAACAGCTGGGGAAGCAGTGAAGACACTTGTCTGTACAGTTTTAGGGTACTTAGAAAACGACCCATCTAGCACGCTTTTAGACCTGGAGTGAGGTTTACTAACTTCATTTTAGTTATGATCTCAGTGATATCTCCAGTGATATCTCCACCTCATACTGTTTCTTCCTTTATGTTTTCTGTTATTGGTGCCACCTTTCTGGCTAATCAAACTGCACCCAGGTTTATCCACTCCTCAAGATCTAGTATTTAAATCTCAGCTCTTTGTTAGAATGCTTGGTATTTAAAGCTACTCTTAACGATTAGAGTAGTGTGGTGGTTAGCAGTTGCTTCATAGAAAGAAAGTCCTGGATTCAAACCCATTGGCTGGCTGGGCCCTTCTTTCATGGAGTTTGCATGTTCGGCTTCCTCCCAGAGACTTGCTTGTTATATGAACTGGTGATTCTAAAGTGTCTGTAGATCTGTATTGTTTTTTCTCTCTGTGTGTTAGCCCTGCAATAGACTGGCAAACTGATTAGGGTGTACCCCTCCTTTTGCCCACTGACAGCTTGCATAGGTTCCCTGTGACTGGATGTGCAGAAGAAAATCAACTGGTCAGACACAGATTTAACAACTTTTAACAGTTCATTGCTGAAGTACACATTAAACTTTCTAAATCCGGTACCAGATATGCAAAACATATTAAATGAGGCTTAGTGATCAAATCAAGCACTATCTGTTTCCTTTGGCTGTGTTTTTTGTTAAAACTAGGTCATCAGTACTTTTGGTGTAAGCTTATATCAGCGTGCAGAACAAATCAGGACTGTGGAGGTTTCGCCCCAAAGGAAACCCACCAGGGCTGAAATAAAATCATTTTCTAAACAGTATTTTTAAGTGAAGCGACATTTACTCAAAAATAAGATGAATTTTTGTTTTTTAATGACCTTAGCAAAATCTAGAGGCTAGTGATTTAGTAAGGTAGCACAGGCCAGTTGTGAGCACACTAAATGGAAAAGAATATTGGGCCACACCTCTTTAAGCATTGAATTCAGCTCTTGCATTCAGTTTTATTCCCACAGATATATAAAACCAAGGACCTAGTCATGCAGTCTGCCTTTACACACATTTCTGAAAGAATGGGTCATTCTAAAGAGCTCACTGCACTCAGTACTGTAGTTAGATGCCAGTCTTGCAAAAAATCAGTTTGTGAAATTTCTTACCCCCTAGATATTCCACCGTTAACTGTAAGTAGTATTGTTGCAAAGTGTAAGCATTTAGAAACAACAGCACAAAGTGTCAGACCATGTAAGTTTACAGAGCAGTGTCATGTGCTGAAGTGCATAGGGCGTAGAAGTTGCCAACTCTCTGTTGACTCAGTAACTGCAAACACCCTCTGGCATTAACATGAGCACAAAAACTGTTTACTGGGAGCTTCATGCAATGGCTTTCCATGGCTTAGCAGCTGCATCCAAATCTTACATCACCAAGCTCAATGCTAAGCATCAGATGGAGTAATGTAAAGCACGGCACCTCTGGACTCTGCAGCAGTGGATGTGTTCTGTGACGTGATCAGTCACACTTCTCTATCTAGCAGTCTGATGTATGAGTCTGGGTTACCTGTCTGCCTGTTAGGAGAACATTACCTGTCTAAACATATTGTGCCAACTGTAAAGTTTGTAGGGAAAACACTATGAGGCTGCTTTTCTGGGGATGGCCTAGGTCCATTAGTTCTAGTTGTAGAGAAATCTTAATGCTTTAGCTTACCAAGAAATTTTGGACGACTCGATGGTTACAACTTTGATGGAACAGTTTGAGGAAGGCCCTTTTCTGTTCAAGCATGACTGTGCCCTAGTGCATGCATAAAGGCATGGCTGGATGAATATGGTGTGAAAGTACTTGACTGGCCTGCACAGAGCCCTGACCTAAACCCCATCAAACACCTTTGAGAGGAACTAGATTTGAGATTGTGAGCCAGGCCATTTTATCCAACATCAGTGTCTGGATGAATGGGCAAATAGTCCCACAAACACAGTCCAAAATCTTGTAGAAAGCCTTCCCAGAACAGTGTAAGCTGTTATAGCTTAAAAGGGGGACAGTCTTCATTTTAATGCCTGTGGACTTAAAATAGGATGTCATAAAGGCTCCTGTAATTGTAATGTGTAGGTGGCCCAATATTCTTGTCCATACAATGTTTGTGTCAGAGTTATTATAGTTTTGAGTTTTTGTTTTGATTTCAGTTTAGTTTCAGTTAGTTTCCAGAGTGTGTTTGCTCATTTTAGTTTAGTTTTTATTGTTGAAAATGTTTAGTTTTAGTTTAATTATTAATTATTAATGATTATAATATGGATGGTATTTGTCAGGGAAAGATTTAAGATGTTTAGATCAGAAATCACAATACAAACACAACATTTTGTGAAGGCAGATGAGTGACAATCATGTAGACACCCTGAGTCTCAATAAACAGATGCATCAAAGCCTCATCAGACAGGCTGACTGACCAAATTTAATCTGACTGAAAAAGACTAGATCTAAGAACATTTCCTATAATTTTTTACTTTATTTTAGTTGGCTTCCTAAGCCCACAATGTTGTTTTAGTTAGTTTTGATTTTTACAAAAGTCTAGTTTTTATTTTTTTTTTTTCAGTTAACTAAAATTACTATTCTCATGTAGTTTTAGATTTTAGTTTAGTTTTAGTGAACTACAATAACTTTGGTTTGTGTGTAATGCAGTGGTTCTCAGACTGTGGAATGTGGACAACTAGGTGAAAAATATTAAGTGAAACTAAGGTGAACAGATATGGTTTTAATATGAAAAAGAAACAGAAAACCATTGCTAATGCAATCGTGCTGATAATATTAAGCTTTATTTAAGTAAAATTCCATCTGTATCCTCTTAAATTGTTAGAAAAAGAAGTATCTTCAGATGCTCCCTTGTATTTTCCCCAAGGGGTCACCACAGCAGATTACTCCACATAGGTCTGGTTTTACACCAGATGCCCTCCATGGTGATGGGGGGGGGAGCTTGAGTCTCCACCTGGAAGTGATTATAAGGCAAACGTGTAAACCATTACACTACTGGAAAAATGATGGGGAGGCTTCTTTATTAGTTCTGGTATGTGAGACCTGCATTTTTTCAGCTTCCAAAAAGTGGGGCATGCCAAAAAGAAAAAAAAAGTTTGAGAACCACTAGAGTAATCGTCCCCCAAAAGGCACTTTTTGTTAACCTGGAAAAACCCTGATGCGTGTTTTCTTTTTCGATCCCAATCGCTGCTTTGTTTTATTATAGTTCGAGGCAAACTGTTGTTAACTGTGACCTTTGCTGCTTTCCTGTCTTTCTGTGCTCTCTCTGTGTTTGGGTGGAGATGCGTCCTTCCAGCACATCTCTGTCAGAGCCACACATTTGGGGCCTTAGTGCCCCTGTGCCTCACATCCTCTACACGCCCCTGTGAAGGTGAGGGAGATAAGTTGGCCTACACTCAGCGTCTGACCGCTGAAAACATGCAGACTGAGATTCTTTCTAAATGCGCTGGCCCTTCCAACAAAGCATATGTGAGGGATTTAGGGCCGCCTGTTCCCTCAGCTCGGACTTTAAGTCCAGTGATCGTCGCTTCCGCCTCCAGCAGAAGTCACATGATCCGTCCACATTCCTCCTGCTCCGACTGAAAGCTGCAGACAGTGAAAGGTAAAGCTGGCTGCGGAGAGTATAATCTTTATATTTAGGACAGTAGATACAAGTTTGTGGTGACACTGAAAGCTGGCGGTGTTGTCGACTTTCTTTCGGAGCCTCGCGCCTCCAGCCTGACTGTTTCTGTGGGATTTCTTTCATGAGTCTAAAGTCTGATTAGGTGTGTTTTTGACCTGAATTACTTCGAGGCTGAAGTTCCTCTCTCACTGCTCTTCTTCCTCCAGGACCATGAAGCTGATCATCCTTAATGACTACGACCAGGCAAGCGAGTGGGCAGCAAAGTACATTAAAAACAAGATTTTACAGTTCAGCCCTGGCCCCAACAAATATTTCACTCTGGGACTCCCTACTGGTAAGAAACCTGCAGCTATATAAGGTGGCGTTTAGCCCATTTTGTTCACATTTTTAAGTTTTTAATGTGTAAATGCAGAAATGTGTGGATCAAAGTGCTGTCTGAAAACAGGTGGGAGAAGTAGCCTGTGTTTTCTTGCTTCACTCCTCTGTTGCTTCCTCTGCAGGAAGCACTCCTTTAGGCTGCTATAAGAAATTGATTGAATACTACAAGAATGGTGAAATCTCATTCCAGTACGTCAAGACTTTCAACATGGATGAATACGTAGGTATGGTCTTTATCGTAACATTGAGGACATTGAGGAGCTCTTCCAAGTTGGGTTCTTGCAAACGAAGCTGTCATAAACTCCTTTATAGGACTTCCCAGGGATCACCCTGAGAGCTACCACTCCTTCATGTGGAATAACTTCTTCAAGCACATAGATATAAAAGCAGAGAACACCCACATCCTCGATGGCAATGCGGCCGACCTGCAGGCAGAGTGCAGTGCCTTCGAGGAGAAGATAACGGCTGCCGGGGGGATTGAGCTGTTTGTTGGAGGTCAGGAGGGCACATAGCTTATCATGAAAATACTGTAACCAGTGACACACTGACTACACATTTCAGATTTGTCTTCTGTTCTGTTTAATATGATGAAAACCCCTCCTCCTGTTCTGTGTCAGGTATTGGACCTGATGGTCACATTGCCTTTAATGAGCCTGGTTCAAGCCTGGTTTCCAGGACCAGGGTGAAGACCCTTGCAAAGGACACTATCATGGCTAATGCTCGATTCTTTGATGGAGACCTCTCAAAGGTGCCCACTATGGCTCTGACTGTGGGTGTGGGCACTGTCATGGATGCCAAAGAGGTTAGAGGCCTAGATGAATCTCATGCTGTGTCTTGTCATGTGTGGTTTTGCTGCTGACTATCAAAGCATATTCTTAATCTCTTCTCAGGTCATGATTCTCATCACAGGAGCGCACAAGGCATTTGCTTTGTACAAAGCTATAGAGGAAGGTGTGAATCACATGTGGACGGTGTCTGCATTCCAGCAGCATCCACAGACTCTTTTTGTATGTGATGAAGACGCCACCCTGGAACTGCGGGTCAAAACTGTGAAGTACTTTAAAGGTGAGCCTGAATCACAGAGCATGCAGTTACTCAGCTTAAACTGCATAATCTTTTATATTTCCATTTAAACTGCAACCCCATTGATGATTAAAAAATATCTGCAAAACAGACTTGGAAAAAATGGGTTTTTTTTTGGTCCTTAGGGATGATGCATGTGCACAACAAGCTGGTAGAGTGACCTCTGTCAGAGATGAGGAAGAACTGAGGAGACATCTTTCAAACATCCTGGAGTCATGAGACATGAGAAATGTATATTCCAATAATTCCTTTGTATTTTGCTTGGGATCAAGCAGTGCTTGGATTTTCTCACAACTAATTTTCATACAGATAATTTGGTGCTGATATAGCAAAGTTTTCAGGTTATTGTTCATACATCTGTTCAGAGCAATTTTTCTTTTTAATAAAGGGAGTTCAATTTGTATCTCTTGTGTGTGTGTGTGTGTGTGTGTGTGTGTGTGTGTGTTTTGGGGACATCAGAATACTTTATTAAGGGGGGGGGATTGTATTCCTGGGGGTTGGTGTGGTTTTCAGTCTGTCCTTCTAATCACATGACAAAGGGGAACAACTCCTGTTGCATTCAAGTGCTCCTTGTAAGTTTTGCAGATTTTGTTAGGATGAAAACATGAATGTGTCGTGTGCAGAAGTGCATATACAAAGGACTACTAGAGTGACCAGATCCCAACAAACTACAGTATATGTCGGGCAAACACTGTCTTTGTGTGGGACACATTTGCGATGCTGGGATACAGTCTGGAATTTTCTTATCCAACTATAAAATAAAAATAAACATTGGGGGTTACTGGATTGGCATTTAGCATGTGAGGGCAAAATATATTTCCATGCAATTTTTCCAGCTCTACTGTGAAGTAGAGTAAGAATAAAAGGAAACTTAAGTTTGTTCTCTTGGTCTTGTGATAGTTTTTACATAATCCTTCTCTTTAATGTATTATGTATTTATATTATTTCAGCTGCTGTTCTGTCTGGTAACCATCTTTGGGTTTCAACAAGGATGTTTCCATGAATTAGAATACCTTTTTTGAGCCATATCTGGCAGTTTTAACAGTTTTTAGCCCATCATGTCACAAATATACTGCCTCACTTCACAACATATTTTCCCTTTTGTGAAACTGAAAAACTGTTGCAAAAGAGACAAACCCCCCTGTTTCTCAGTATGCCCTGCTGCTTTGTTCCCTTCATTTCCATCATGTTCACCAAAAGCAACAAAACTTGTAACGTTTTGACAACTTTCTCTGATCTGCTTAGCATTAGACAGGCTAACCTTCACTTGGGTATAACTGAAAACCTAACATGCATTGGGAAAAATACTTTAGAAAAGTGCAGGTCCTGTAGAGCCATTCAAAATGTGGGGCATTGTCTCATGATGTGGGACAGGAGGACAAGGGTTAAAACTGCTGTGGAGTTCCTTTTTTTAATAAAAAAACAATGAAAGAGACATCTCCTTACCCCAAGGACTGCTGCTTTTACTGCTGCTGGTACTTTTGCTCACTTTAAGATGTTCTGTGCTGCTTAGATGTGACAGGAGCCCATCAATAAACAAAAATGTATTATGGAAGAGCTAGTTGTCAGTGAGGAAGTTAGACCCTTTTAGGGATACTTAAGCACCCCTAAATTTCATCTTAGCATCCCTAAAAATAGCAATAGCAATAGTATCAATAATAATGCATTTTATTACTACTTTTTGATGTCATTACACAATATAGTGTACATTTGAAATTCAGTTTTGAACTATGTCTAGCAGCATGGACTTCACTGTAGTGATGGACTTCACAACAGGACTCATATCATGGCTTTTACATGGTGGCTGCCACCACACTGAAGGGACAGACTCCTCTCAGGAGTAGCTTACTTGATGTCCTGTGTTGGGTCTGCACAATAACAGGAGGGTTTTGTATGAACTCAAGATTAAATGTGAAAGCGAACTTCTTACCAGTTTGGTAAAAAGTGATAAAGACGTTTGCAGTCAAAATCTGAATCAAATTTATTGGCCAAGTGTCATACGAAGAATTTCACTCTGACTGGATTTGCTTGCTGTACTATCAAAAAAAGAAAAGAAAAAACCCCATAAAACTAGGACAAGGATGGGGTAAGGAAAATAAAAACTATGGCAATAATAATAATAATAATAATAATAATAATAATAATAATAAAGTGACTGCTGATTTAGACTGTACAGAATGTTGACATGGTAGGATAAAACCTTATATGGTTATAGATACCATATACAGTGTATTATTACAAGTATAAAAAGAATAAAGTGCAAAAGTACTGATAATTAATTGCTACTGAGTGTGCAGCGGCCGGGATGAGAATCAGTACCTCCTATTCTGAGTCCATGGTTCTTAGCCAGAAAAGGGTGGATTGTCCTTTCTGGGTTGGGGAGAGGGTCCTGCCCCAAATGGATGAGTTTAAGTATCTTGGGATATCTTATTCACGAGTGAAGGGAAGATGGAGTGAGAGATCAACAGACAGATGGGAGCAGTATCTGTAGTGATGCGGCCGTTGTACCGGTCTGTCAAGGTGAAGAGGGAGCTGAGCTCTAAGGCAAAGCTGTCGATTTACCGGTCAATCTACATTCCTACCCTCACCTATGGTCATGAACTTTGTGTAATGATTGGAAGAATGAATGAATACAAGTGGCTGAACTGAGCTTTCTCCATAGGGTTGCTGAACTCACCCTTACAGATAGGGTGAGGAACTCAGTTATCCGGAAGAGGCTCAGAGTAGAGCCACTGCTCCTCCACATCGAAAGGAGCCAGTTGAAGTGGTTTAGGCATCTGATCAGGATGCCTCCTGGACACCTCCCACTTGAGGTGTTTCAGGCACATCCCTCTGGGAGGAGACCCCGGGGAAGACCACGCTGGAGAGACTATGTCTCCCAGCTGGCCTGGAAACACCTTGGTGTCCCCCCTGAAGAGCTGGAGGAGGTGGCTGGGGAGGGGAAAGTTTGGGCTTCTCTGCTTAAACTGCTGCCGCCGTGACCCGGATCCCAGGACAAGTGGTAGACGATAGATGAACGGAGTAATGATAATAGTGAGCGGTTTATTGGTAATGAACAGCAAGCAGTGTAATCCATATTATTATAATTAGCATTCATTTTACTAAAAGTAATAAATGAAGTATTATTATATGAATGTACTAATCACAAGGCAATATATGTGACGTTCTGACTGGGGACTGAGCCCTCCTAAATGTCCGATCCTAGATTCACCCCTGTCAGTTCTTCTAAATATGTACATTTACTTTTGATACAGGGAGTGCATTTTGCCATTATTTTCTCAGCTTTTACAACAATTTTAATGATCATTGCTGTGAGTAATTATCTGCATTGTCCAACTGTGAAATGTGTATTCTATACACAGAACTGAAAGACAAAAGTTTTTAATAAGTGCATCATAGGCTGCATCTATTGCAGGCAACTTGTCCTCTTAATTCTGCTGAACTTCAGCATCAGTGGCCAGCATGGATGTCGTCACATAAATGTCTAGCCTCAAGTCCTCCCAGCTATGGAGTTAAAATTTAAAAAAAAAGAAAAAGTCACAAAAGCTAACAGAGAATTTTGTTTGGTTTCACCACGAAGAAATTAGGAACCAAAAAAGGATATGTGGAAAAAAACTCAAAAGAGATTTCCAAAAATAAGTAAATAAAATAAAAACTAAAATAACATAAAGCCCACATTGTTGTTGACAGGTCTGAGGGGCGATGGCTGCTGTATGAAGCTCAAGAAAAAAAGAAGAGGATTCCCTCATACTACACTACTACTATTAGAAATTCTTCTTTTTATATTTATATAGTGTTGGATTTATATAATTTATATTTAATGGTGTGTTTTTTATGATGCTATACTGCTGCTGAAGTCTTTAAGTTCTATCTATCTATCTATCTACTCTGGACTTTAGTCAGAATTAAACTTAAACGTTTACTATTTTTTACAGTCAATAGGCTGCTATGTGTTCTATTTATTATCAAAGTACACAACTTTTAAAAGTAGGATGATGCATAGTGATAATTTTTTGGGTTGTTTTTTTTTACTAAAAATACACAATTTTGGTTCCATAGCTTCACAATTGCAATAATAATGGTATTACTGTAACGAAAATCAAAGTGAGAGTACCAAAACTATCCATAACTAAAGAGTAGTCACGTGATAGTAATGTTCACGGGCTAATTTATACTTAATAAGCCGCGTCAGATTCATTATCAGGCTCAGATGTGATTTTCGGCTCCATACAGATTTTTTGGGTTTAAAAAATTGCTCGCAAATGGTTTTTTTGATAGTAAAGACAGCCGAACTTCACTAACCAATCTTTATGCATGTCTTTCTTGAGCCAACGACTGAAAGAGAGGAAGTTTCCGACCGCACTTGAAGGCAGCACCAGCTCTGCTGCTGTCAGGAGGAGAGCATGAAGGTGATGGCCGACTAGGAGGCTACGTTATCTTTGCGACTTCGTCTGCGAAATTTCTGTTGACTTTAAACAGTTTGACAGCTGAAGCGGGGGGAGGTCGTTCCATTTTTCGCTCCTCTTACACAATGGCAGAACAAAACAGCAACGTCAGATATCAGGAGGTAGGTAACAGGTTGCTGACACATTAAAATGGAGCTAACGGCTAGCTGCTTGTCAGCTACTGAGCGGAAAACAACCAGCTCAGCCGTCATTTGTTTACGGGCGAGCCCGTGGTGGAGAGATATATTTTAGGCTTGTGTTAAACTCTAACTATATATTATGTACATATATTCATAACACAAAGTATAATGCCAGTGGGAGCTATGCTCATTTAGCCGCTGGCCTGTACAGGAGTGCTGTGTGGTGTCTAGACTTGACCCAGTACTGTCCTGGATTGCTGCCGAGTCCTCCCTGTTAGTGAGTTTAACCCGGAGATCAAGCTCATAATGCTGATATAAAGGTGCTGTATTTATTGCCACACGGCACTAATAAACAAAATCCGTCTGAAATCACAAATGCACGGTTTATAATACAACCTGGGCTGCATGGTTTTAGTAATGACCAGAGGGTAATCTGGTTGTAATGGTGTTTAAATCCGAATACAAGTAAATATTTAAAAACAGACGGTTTTTGAGTGTGTTTGGTAGAAGAAGGTGTCTGACAGAGCCAGTATGTCCCTACAGCAGGCCCTGTTTAATGACTCACGTAATTGCCTTTAATGGCCCAGTACAACCAGAAATCATCCCTGGAGACGGCTACCATGCTATAAACAACATGGCAGACAAATATCTGCTATCACACAGTATAAATGTTATCATTTTGCCCTCCCCTGCACAGAGTATTGTTACCTTTCTCAAATTGCAGCTACTTGGTTATCTAAAAGGACTATGTGCAATAACCAGTTTGTATTGTCATCTATTAATGTTTCCCTAGCTGGTGAATGAGGAAGAGCCAGCCCAGCCTTCCCAGGAAGGTCCTACCCAGGACGCCCCACCACCGTACAGCAGCATTGCTGCAGCAAATGCAGGTTAGCTTTGTCACACATTGACTGCTAGAGATGGGGAAACATCAGAGACCCCACGATACAATACTTGACTCACAATACAATATTATTGTGATTTTAAACATTTTGCAAAATGCTGACTATTGGAATAAAATATGCTGCGATATATTGTGATTCAATACATTATTTCACCTGCAAATTATATCCCCACTCTGTCAGTCTGTTTTATCTAATAAGATCAAATTGTCAGTCTGTTCCTCTTACTTCAGTCATATTCACTGCTGCAAATTGTTAAGCAAACAGACTGACTAAAACTGAAATTAAAACCTGTCATAAATGGCAAAAACTGTTTGTGTTACTGAAGAAACAATTATTATTCTAGTACCTGGGATCAACCATCCAAAGCAATGGACAGTGCTCAAGTGAAGAAGAGAGTGCAGGCAGGGTGGAGTGGGTGGAGACGAATGTCGGAGGTGGTTTGTGACAGAAGGATAGCAGCAAGAGTGAAAGGAAGGTTTACAAGACAGTAGTGGGACGTGCTATGATGTATGGTTTAGATATGGTGGCACTGACGAAAAGACAGGAAGGCATGTTGAAGATGGAGCTGCAGGACAGGAGGAGAAGAGGAAGACCACAGAGAAGGTTCATGGATGTAGTGAAGGAGGAGGGTTGGCGTGAGGGAAGAGGATGCAAGGGATAGGGTGAGATGGAGGCATATGAACTGCTTTGGCAACCCCTAATGGGAGTAGCTGGAAGAATAATTTCAGTACGAAAATGTTTAACTTGTATTTGCAATTTTCATAATAGGATGTTAATATTTGGTATGTCTCTATCAATAAAAAATATTGCCACGCAAAACATTGCAATGTGATACTGTATCAATTTTTTTTATTTTTTTCCCCACCACTAGAGAGTGATCTAGTTTTAGTCTATTAATTCCAGTGGTATCAGTGCAACTACAGGCTTATTCTCAATTAAAAATGAGTGTCGAATGCAAAAACACAATAACATGTACAAAGTTTGCCTAACTTTTAAAGCAAGGCCTTAGGTCTCAGTTTTGTTTCTAATCTTGCTTCTTAAGAGTGCAAAGGTCAACATGCTGTATAAGTGGGTGCAGCCCTGAGCTCTTCCTGGATCAGTCCATTGATCTGTCTTAGTGCTGTTAGTGTTCGAACAACATAAAGACGAATTCCTGGACCACAGCCAAACAACCCAGATAAAAGTCTTGGCTTTAATGTGGATAATGTAAACAGTAATGGGTGCATATACTATTCATATTTCACTTGTGCAAATTTTTTATGTAACTCGTTCCTCCCTGCTTTTGTTTGACAAAGCTTAGCTGCTGCTTTCATTTTTTGAAGGAAGTGAAAGAAGGTTTTCATTTGTCAGCAGTTGAACCTTCATAGTGGCTATTAAAACTAGCTGACACTCAGTTTTATTGTCAGTGGCCTTTGAAAAGGCAGATATGTTGATTTATGTATTATTTTAGAGTATGCTTTTCAGTGAGCCGTGTCTCTGTTACACACAGAGGATTTCTGAATAAGTCACATTGGTTGTTTTTTCCACTTTTAGGTATGTGCCAGTACTGTATTTCAGTTTACAGCAGCCTTCAAAGTATTCATAAAGTTTAATAATCAGAAAATTATTTCTTGTTGTTGATTCACAGAAGACATTTAGCACTACTTGAACAAAAATCAGATTATCTCTTAAAGTATGAAAATACCGCTCTAGCTGTCAACAAAAAAGGGTTTAAGGAAGTATATGTGGACAGTAAAAAGTACACTTGTGATTTTGTTTTAAAGGGACAACTGCGTGAACTTAAGGATGACTCTTATTTAACATCTACTAAAATTATCACAGGAAAGACCAGTGAAGTAGGCTTGTGGAAAGACTGAGCAGCTTTTGTTTTTACTGTAATCAGCAAAAAAATGGGCTTTCATTTTTTCATCCAAAACATAAAAAAACTGAAGACTGAGAATAGAAGGGGCACAGGCAGAAAAAATAGTGACTGAGGAACAGACCAGATTCCACTAAGTTCATGCACAGTTTGAACTACAGGTGGGGGTGCAGAGGTAGCGTGATATGAAGTGAACCACCCATGATGTCAAAGAATAAGATGATTTCCAAAAGAATTTGCAAGAACAGATAGCAGCTTTTTATTCTTTATATTATTCAGCCTTCATTAATCTGATGGTAGAAAGTTTTTGTGGGGAAACGCAAAAGTTTCAAACCAGTCTTCAGCATGCCTGCATTAAAGCGTGGAGGGGGAAAGTCAAACTCACAGGCTGGATTTCAATTAAATATTTTGTTTGGACGCTTGATTGTATTTGTGAAGGCGTCACAGCCTCTGGGAAACTGTTATTCCCTAGTTTAAAAGACACACGTTTATTGGAGAAATAAACTGACAGATTAATCATAACAATGCAAATATTTGCTGTTGTATAAAAGTGTAGGAAGTGGGAAATTTTAAGCTTTAATACGTAATGATGAATCGGTCACTGCCTAAGACCATAATAGGATTTCCTTTATTTGTTTTCTGTAAGCTGTTCACAGGAATATATTTATTACTGTTGGTTAATTAGCTTATTTTGTGCTTGTTACTCCCACAGCTTTCTTTGAGTACAAAGAAGATGGAGGAAGATTTCCAAACCCTCCATCCTACAGTGTTGCCACCACTTTGCCCTCCTATGATGAAGCTGAACGAAGCAAAGCTGAGGCTGCCATTCCCCTGGTCACTGGAAGAGTCACGGTACCCATCTCGTTCTCAAGACTTAATTTCTAATGATTAATGTGTTGCCATGTACTAAACATTAAAACAATTCAGAAGTAAGCAGAATTTATTGTAATTTACGGTTTGAAAACATCCCATTTTGCTTTTTGCAGGAGGAAGAGTTTGTGGCCAGAGATGATTTTGATGATGCCGACCAGCTGCGAATAGGAAATGACGGCATCTTCATGCTCACTTTCTTCAGTAAGAAACGGCAGAATTTTGTCTTTGTAATAATAAAACTATCCCCTCATTTACCTTTTGTTGTGTAGATTCTTTGGAATAAAGCGTTAAATACTCTAAATAGCCACACACTGAATATAGTGATTGTTGAGATGGAGGAGGGGAGAAGTTTTTGCCAGCTGGATGACTTCATAAAATAAATTATCCTCCTTTTTTATTAATTCTGTCTTTCTGCTACCAGTTGCATTCCTCTTCAACTGGATTGGCTTCTTCCTGTCGTTCTGTTTGACCACATCAGCCGCTGGTCGATATGGGGCCATCTCAGGCTTTGGCCTGTCGCTCATCAAATGGATTCTCATTGTCAGGGTAAGGGCCTGCACGGAACACACATCATTGACCAGTTCAGCTACTTTTCTGTACGTAGACAGAGGTGACACTGCACTTCATAGTTGTCAGTCATTCTGGTGCACACAGAGGTAAAAATTCCACTATAATAAATTATTACCTGTCATTTTAATATCTTAATTTTCAAAAACAACTGAAATTACCAGCTCCACTTCGGCCACAGGAGTAGTACAGGTAAAAGATATCCTGCAAGACCTTGAAGCTGGATTCTACAACGCAGTGTTTGATCCTGTGTTCAAAACGAGACAGACCAGCGGATCTTCAAACATTGTTGTTAATGGGGTTGCATGTGAATTATGTAATGTTATGATAGATAGCCCTTAGTGTTTCAAAGTCTTTTTAAGAAAAATATCAGTAATTTGCAGAAAAGATTTTATTTAACACCACTTGTGTATGTAGAATTCCTTAATGAGAGGAATCAACCTCTTAAGATGATTTCAGATATGTTGGATTACTGTACTTTAGTAGGACTGTATATCTTATGATTTGATTGAACTTTCTGTCCCTGCAGTTTTCCACCTATTTCCCCAATTGTTTTGATGGGCAGTACTGGTTGTGGTGGGTGTTCCTGGCACTTGGTGAGTGAGAGACAATATTTTATAAATATAATCATATTTTCTTATATTATTTTACAATTACACTTTGCTAATTGTCCTCATTTGTGTGATAATTTCTGTCATAATCTTTATTCTTTTTGGACTCTAGGCTTCATGCTGTTTATTAGAGGCTTTGTGAACTACTCCAGAGTGCGTAAACTGGCTGACCCCACTTATGCCACCCTTCCTCGAACAAGGGTACTCTTTATCTATTAGAGGTAAGGTGTGTAGGTCATGTAAGCTAGTAACCACTTTAAGGCTGAATGATTAAAATGGTTAGAAGCAAATATCTAACATTACTGAAGTGCCTACTGAGTGTTCTTTATTAAGGCAGCACAGTGGCTCAGTGGTTAGCACTGTTGCCTCACAGCAAGAGGGGAGGGTCCTGGGTTCAACCCCAGGTAGGGGCCCTCTGTGTGGAGTTTGCATGTTCTCTCTGTGATTTTTCTCCTGTCATTGAAAAACATGATAGGGTAATGCTGGCTGTCAGCCCAGGACACTGTCGCAAGAGATTCTCTCAAGAGTTCACTTCCTGGTTACATAAAGGTTAATAAATAAATAAGCAAACTGGTTAGGGTCATCATCCCTAGCTGCTTTTATCTCATCTCGCTCACCCACTTCTAAAGGTACGTTCATACCGAACGCGATTCGCGCGGCGGGGGCGGCCGGTTTCAATGTTAAGTCAACGTAAAGACACAGCGAGAGGTCCTGCAGCGCGATTTGAGCGGCTGGCGCGACGCGTTTTGCGAGCGGCGGCGCGTATCAGGCGGCGCAGCGAGAATCGGCCGCACGGTGAAAATGATGCCGCGCGGCGCAAATTTTCCAGAGTTGAAAAATCTGAACTTTGGCGAATATTCGCGTCGCGTCAACCAATCAGGAACTCGGCTTTGGTAGTGACGTGTTGATGATGTGATCAGCGGGTGGAGTCCTGGAATAGCGCACCTGTAATTGATGTCCTGTCGCGTAATCCGCGGACCAATGCGGGGACAGCAAGTTGTCAAACTGGGCCACAGAGAGACAGAAGTACCGCTGAAAGCGGCCGTCATCCAGACGCAGCTCCTGGAATAGATGGTGAAACTCATCGTACTGGGAGCGTCTCTGAATTATATCGTGAACTCA
>VUQH01059356.1:0-16071 GCA_015106775.1 Etroplus canarensis | reverse complement strand
AAAGACCTCATTGTACCATATTTTCCGAATAGAACACTTCGCTCTCAGAGTGCAGACCTACTTGTGGTTCCTAAAGTGTTTAAAAGTAGAATGGGCCCTCTCAGGCCCCTCTCCTGTGGAACCAGCTCCCAGTTTGTATTAGGAAAGTAGACACCCTCTCTACTTTTAAGATTAAACTTAAAACTTTCCTGTTTGATAAAGCTTATAGTTAGGGCTTAGTTATGCTGCAATAGGTTTAGACTGCTGGGGGGCTTCTTATGCTGGGCATTTCTTCTCCACCCACCTCTTTTCACTCCCCATGCATTTATTTGTTACTGCTTGCATGATATTCAATGTTGTCTTCTCTCTCTCCCATAGCCTGTGCCTCTCTCTGCTCTCCTTTCTGTCTTCTCTGTTCCCTCACCCCCAACCGGTCGAGGCAGATGGCTGCCCCTCCCTGAGCCTGGTCCTGCCGGAGTTTCTTCCTGTTAAAAGGGAGTTTTCCTTCCCACCGTTGCCAAGTGCTTGCTCATAGGGGATCATCGGATTGTTGGGGTTTTCCCTTTAACACTGTAGGATCTTTACCTTACAATGTGAAGCGCCTCGAGGCGACTTTTGTTGTGAATTGGCGCTATATAAATAAAATTGAATTGAATTAAACTGATCTCAACTCCCGATTGCCTTAAAAGCCACGGTGATTTGCCTGCCAGTTAAGTGAGAATGCGTCATAAAAGTCAGTGTATAGTACTGGGTTTTTGAGGCACTCAGTCATTTATTTTTGCATTTTACATTTGATTTCAGCTGAGGTTAAAATCTATATTTAGGAAGCATGGACTATGAATTTGGTATATCCTCTGAGGATTTGACAAAAAACTTAATAAACATGGAAATAACAATGGTTATTCTTAATGTGTTTTTTTTAATTCATAATAGCTTTAAGTGATCCTTCACATTCTCTGTCACTTGGCGTCCCATTCGCTTAATTTTGCTGAATCTGTGTTTAGCTTGGATGTAAAAACATAAATAAATAGTCCTGAGTATTATAGCCCCAGACATGGAATTCAAATCCAAAAGAATAAACGTCGCTTGATTTGTGGCTGGATGAGAAACTGGTTTATTTGTTTTACTATTATCTTTACAGCTTTTATTTATAACCAAATTAGGATACTCTTAATTAGATTCATTTGCACAATAGGTCTCAAAGTGGTGTTTAAAGTAGGCCAATGCATTTTTTTTACCAGCATCACAACTGTCCTGTTTTGTTGGTACTAAAATAAGTTAAAAAAAAGTAAGGATTTTTATTATTTTAGCTTTACAATTTCACCTGTTAGTACCTTCGGCTGCTTTCCGGCATTCTCCCCAAGGGGTCACTACAGCAGATCGATCTGCAATGGGAATTTGGCAGAGGTTTTACACCAGATGCCCTTCCTGATGTCACCCTCCATCGTAAGAGGGGCTTGTGTCCCCACCTGGAATCAAACCAGGGACCTTTCACTTTTAAGACAAATGTTTAACCCACTACACTACAGGGACACCAGTATTTCAACTGTTAGTAATATTTACATTTTAATAGATTGTATTGCCTTCTTTGTAAAGGCTCAAATATCTTTTGCAGCTCCTTCTAGATTTTTTTTTGGTCAAAAATTGCTCCAAATGGCTCTTTTAATAGAACAGATTGCCAACCCCTGGTCTAGTCCAACTTAACAAATGTGTGGACTACTGTGCTATTGCATGTGTTTTAAACAGTAAAAGTTGCTACAACAAAAGTTTTGCAACCCCTTTAGCAACTGAAGATTTTGAAAACAGACTAGTACAAAACACTTCGATTTGTATTTGGTACTTACATGATAAAACGTCAAAATTTAACTCTGAAAAATCACCTCTCTCCACTGTCCTAGTTTTTATTATAGCAGAATTTTGTTTTATCATGGTAGTTTTTATCATTTATCCATAACAATCTACACAGCTTGTGACTTTGTGCTAACTAACTTCAGAAAACTGGACCCAGTCAAAATGTGGGAGCTGTGCTGTCCCACAAAAAGAGGGACATCTGGTCACCCTAAGGTAGACACAAACATTTTCTTTTTCTATTTTCTTATATTTATTTTGTTATCTGAATCCCCAGTACTGAGTGCAGCAAAGCAGCAACCAAAAGGGGGAAATAAACAGCTAAATGCATTTACTGTGTGAATCCTAAAAATCAAATGGAGAAAATCACCTCTACTGTAATTTTGTAGCAGATTTACAAGTTCATATAACTCAGAAAGAAACAGTCTAATACAATCATGTCCACCCAGTACAGTGATTAAATCAGTGCAGCTAACCAAAGTTAAGCTTTTTGTAAACTCTGCAAGCAAGCATCATTTCACACCACCTAGAACCCTGGTGCCAAACATAACGCCCTGGGCCAGAAGCAGCCATCAAAGAGTCCAATCTGGATAATTTGAGAGCTTTGGAAAATACAGACATTTCAAAAAAATTTCTGGATTTTTGGACAGTAAAAAAATAGGACACGTCTGAATTCACAGAAAAGAAAAGGAAAATTTCTGTTTTGTAATTACACAATAAAGTCCTTTATATCTTATAGTGTGAACCCAATGAGCCATGCTCACAGGTTTCTTTGCTTTACTACAGCTTCATTTCTTTATAATGCGAAATCTGTATTCTTAAAACTGCACTTCTTTTTCTTAAGGCATCTCAGAGATTTCACGTGTAGTTAAATATCTTTACTTTGAAAGTAAGGAGAACAATTTGGAGATTTGTTTTTTCTTTAACAGGTTATCAGTCGATCACTTTACCAGTCTGGCCCACTTAAGATGCAACTAGGTTGTATTTGGCCCAGGATATAAAATGTCTTAAAAATATTCTGTAGTTACTGACACGCTTCCACTGTCAAATTCCTTAACTGCCTTGTCTTTGAAATTCTCTACGCATTTATTCTGACCACCACACAATGAACTTCCTGAGTAAAATATAGTTTTAAAATCAAGTCAACTACTACACTGTAGTAAGATTCCTCTTCAGGTTTTGTGGTCCTTGCCAGTAATGACACATATGGTATTTATAGCCAAAAGCCTACATTATCTCTGCCACTCTCACACATACACCCCCTTTTTCTGATAGACACGCGCATGCACACACTCACAAAAGCAGCAGAATAAAAAGCCTGAGTCATGATGATTCAGGGTGTTTTTTTTAAATAGGAAACCACGTTGCAGAAGTAGTCGTAATCACCACTGTCACCATGACTATACCAACACACAAACTCAAGGGGATAGACCTGATCGATTTTAATAGAGAGGGTTTCTATAAAGCCCGATGAAATCCCTGGCTTAGAAAAACATTGGCATATATGGAAGAGCTACTCATAGTATAGTAGAGATGTAGAGCTTTAAGAACTGCAGCAATATATGCATGGGGGAAAAGTGTAAAAGGGTGATAGACAGGAGTTCAAAGGCTCATCCATTGAGAGATTGTCAGGCTTAGTGGGACTTGCTGGGAGACAAAATGCTGAATAAACAATCCCGGGCTGAAAAAGGTCTCAGACTAAAAACCTATTTACTCAATCACTTTGCATCACACTGAAGCCATTTTCACACATGCATTGCAGCCCATAACTTTTCACATTACAAAACAGAATGAGAGAATGCAGCATATCCCCAGTACAAGGTCTGTGAGATTTGCTGTTGTGAGAAACATGCAGGGGTTATCCAGTGTCCTGACATGCAATATTTCCAATATTACTCCTGCATACTGTGTCAGAAACATGTCCTGACCAGATTCTCCTAACACCGTCCAAAGTTCACATGTAAACACAGCTCAAGACTTCCTGCTTTTAGCTTTAAAATAACATTTTAACTTAAATGAATCCATCCAGGCAACCATTTCAGCAGCAGTTAAGAAATAATCTGTCTAACCAACAAGACTGAAAATGTATATCAACTGACTAGGGGTGTAGTTGCTCTCCAGATCCATGGCTTATTTCATACCTTGACTTTTGGACAATGATTTTACTCACAGAACAGGACTTAATCACATTACCATGAAGAACATCCATTTCATAATTCTCATGCACTTCCTGAGCAATCTAACATTACAGCTTTCACTAGAAGATTTTATATTGCAATCTGGGTTTTAGCTTCAAAATTGCAATATTTCTACACATAAACATTCATGTATACTGGGTATGCTTCCTGCAAATTTTTGGAAAAAGCAGCAAAGTTTAACAGTACAGTAGCAGCTACTAGAACATTTACTTGCTTAATTATGCCAAATCAACCACTGGCAATCAAGCTTGATGTCTTTGTTTTCTTCCAAATAAGAGTTACGTGATAGAAGCATGATGAATCAGGTAAGGACATGTAGTGATTTATAAGAGTCAATCAAGCAGCAAGTGTACCTTCACTGGCCACTTGATTAGGTATACCTGTTAAACTGCTAATTAACGCCAATATCTAATCAGCAAATCACACGCAAGGAACTCAGAGGATTTAGGCATATAGATATGGTGAAGATGACCTGCTGAAGCTCTAAACGAGAATCACAATGGGAAAGCAAGGTAATTTAGGTGACTTTGAACATGGCATGTTGTTAGAGTATTTCAGAAACTGCTGATCTACTGTGGTTTTCCCGCACAACTATCTGTAGGGTTTACAGTGAATGGGCCAAAAAGAGAAGATATCCAGTGAGGGGCAGTTCTCTGGGCAAAAATGCTCTGTTGATGCCAGAGGTCAGAAGAGACTGGCCAGACTGCGCTGATGGGAATGCAACAGTAACTTAAATAAACAGTTGTTACAAGGAAGGACTGCAGAAGATTAGCTATGAATGCACAACATGTGGAACCTTGAAGCAGGTGGGCTACAGCAGCAGTCCACACTGACTGCCACTCCTGTCAACTAAGAACAAGAACAACAGAACAGGTTAAAATTCGCACAGGCTCACCAAAATCTGACAACGGAATACTGGAAAAACATCGCCTGGCCTGAGGAGTCTCGATTTCTGCTGTAATATCCATATGGTGGGCCCAGAATTTGGCATAAACAACATGAAAGCATGTTGTTTACACCTGACTTGCAGCGATGGTTCAGGCTGGTGGCGATGGTGTAATGGTGTGCGGGATATTTTCTTGGCACAACTTGGGCCTCTTAGTTCCAATTGAGCGTCATTTAAACACCACATCCCCTCATGACCACAGTGTACCCATCGTCTGATGGCCGCTCTCAGTGGGATAACACAGCATGTCACAAAGCTCTAATCATCTCAAGCTGGTTCCTTAAATATGACAATGAGTTCCCTGTACTCAAATGGCCTCCACAATCACCAGATCTCAATCCAATAGAGCACCTTAGGGATACAGTGGAATGAGAGATCGCATTATGGATGTCCAGCTGGTAACTGTATGATGATATGTCAATATCGAACAAAATCTCAGAGGAATGTTTCCAACACCTTGTTGAATCAATACAATGAAGAATGAAGGCAACTCTGAAGGCAAAAGGGGGTCCAAACTGGCACTAGCAAAGTGTATCTAATGAAGTGGCCATGAGCGTAAATGTCTGTGCAGTTTCCGAAAGTCTCGGTTTTTGCCCATTAACACCAAAACTAAAAGCGCTGAGTTTTAGGCCAACTGGGGCCAGTGACTTTTCTTATTATGGGCAACAGATACAGATATTAGTGTGAACATATTAAAATCTTTAAGTCTTCTGTGAAATGTTTCATCCAAAAGTTGTGAACTCAGAAGGTACTCAGACTGTGACACACTTTAGCACCACACAGAAAAAATTCCTGGGAAGATTCTGCTCAACTAGCAAAGATCCCAGAGGTCCTCCTTTTTTGTAGGAGTGTATTTTTTGAGGGGAGCTGAGGAAAGGCATCCACACTGCCACCTGACCTCACCCCATCCCCCTTATAACACATAGTCCAGTCATTTGAGCTACTCTGACATGCAGTACTGTGGAAATCCAGCTACCACCACCACTGCTGAGCAAACACACTCCTTCAACTGTTGCATAAGTCTCAGCTCTGGGTAACCAAAGCTTGCTGCTAGAGAAGTTTTGCTATCTGTCTCCTGTACAGGGTGTAACCACTGTCTGTCTACAACTGAACATATGATTTAGACTCATTGAACCCAGTGCAACATTGTTATAAACCAACTGTTTATTGAACCTAAAAAAAAACATCTTCACTAAGAACTAGACAAACTTCACTGCCTGATGAAGTCAGTGGAAAATAAAAATACAAGTCACTTTCATGAGTTCATGACCTGCAAATGCCATTATATAAACGATACTACTTAGGAAGCACTTGCAAACAGTCATCCTAAAGCTTTTCCTAAAACCATATTAGTCTTTACATATGTCCTCAGTACTTCATGTTTTGTACAGGATTCACTGGCCTGCATGCTAAGATGAAAATCTGTACCTTCAAAAAGCTAAAGTGGTGGCAGGCTTCACTGGATGACTTTAATGCTGGATAGCTATAGCTTTAATTTAGCCCGCAAGCAAAAAAAGGCAGTGATGTGCTTGTTCTGTAAAACGGAGTTATGTTTTTGTTTTGCAATTTACAAGCAGAACTAACACATTTTGAACAAATTAGGCCAATATTAAAGTCCACTGACCTAAGCAGAATGGAAAGAGGAAATAAACTGTCAGGTTTCTGCTGTACTGTGCTGCTGCTTACAGGGAAATTCAGCTTATTTAAAAAAGCATTTACATAAAATGTCAACGCTCAGATGAGAAACATTTAAAACAGAAGACTGTAAAAAGCAGAGGCTGAACTATTCAGAAAAGTCCCAAGTTCAAGTGACGAAGTCTCAATCTCTGAGTTTTCATCATTACCATCTTAGCTTTTTCAAGTCAATGTCCCCAGTGTTTGGTGGATCTGAAATGAAATTTATAGTACTATATTTGTTTCTGTTTGTGTAGGTTTTTGGCTACGTAGAGTGAAGGATTTGGAGAATAAAACCCATGCCAACACACTTGTGTGCAGTCCTCCAAAACACCAACAGCACACAACCCAACACTAATGATGCTAAACGTAGGTCAAATGCTGATTGGTTGAAAAGTGGCCCAGAACAGAAGGCAGTGACAGCAAAGTCTTGCCAAAAAAAAAAAAAAATCCTCAACAAAGTCAAAGATCAAAAAGCAGCAGAGTAGCACAGGTAAAGGCTTCAGTGGACAGTTTTCTTTGTTTTTAAACGCTCTTCACTACACAGGGGCTCTTTGTCTATTATGACGTTGGCCTTCTTCACAGCAGGAGCCAAGCTAAAAAACCGACGACAGCACAACACGAGTAAGAGTGCCCCACAGATCGGCTGTTACACATATTTTTACTGCCACTGACTTTGGATGTTACAACACCAGAAGCTTAGTAGTCAGTACTAACACCAGTGGAGTTACACAATTCAAAACCACCGTAAAAATAAAATTAAAATCAAACGCATTTACACAAAATACTGTATTACAAGCATGTGAACAGTATAAAGCTGGCCTTTAGATAAACAGAACAAAGTACTATGAGGCATAATGTTAGTTACATTAGCTTAAACCAGGGGTTGGCAACCTTTACTATCAAAACAGCCATTTTTAAGCAATTTTTAATTAAAAAAAATCTGCATGGAGAGGATCCAGAACGAAGACATAATGAAGGTGTTATCCTATTAAGTATAAATTAGCCTAAAATATTACTAATAGGGTGTAAATAATTCAAATCAAACTAGCACCTACTTTGCAGTGGGCCACAGTTACATTTTAATCACAATAATATAATTTTGTGTGTCACATTTATGAACTAACATTTTAAAAATAATTTACTTTTATATCATTTTATTACAAATAAAACTGAACTACTGATTATCATCTTTAGGCCTACTCTGAAACAGAGTAGCTATGGAGCTACGCAGGGCACACTGTTCATGTGCAAATTTATTACATTAAAAGTAGCCTGCTTTGACTGAACTGAACTGAAACTGAAACCTACAGCAACACCGTATCATTCAAAATAAACCAAGCTGCGGATCAAGCACACCAGTAAGCCAGCAGAGTTGGCAGGGATAGCAAAAAAGTTTGTCCATCGAGCACCTATGTCTTTACATCCATGCTAACCACCTCAACTAATGTTCAGCAAAATTAAAAGGATAAGCCGCAAGGTGTTAGACCCAGTTCATGACACACACTTTTTTAAAATTTCAGTACATAGCCTATGCATTCTTACAATTCGAGAATAAAAATGATAATGTTAAAATAACCATTTTTCATTTCCACATTCACCCAGTTTTTGACAAACCCAAAGGGAGCCACTGGAGACAGGCAAAAGAACCACATGTGGCTCCTGAGCAACAGGTTCGAGACCCCTGGCTTAAGTGTTTATACTATGTTAGCAATTGCAAACAGCTTAGCCTGTGGAACATGCCTGATTTGACAGCAGCAAAGCCAGCAAGTATGTAGTCACCACTTTCGCGTGTTGTTTTTGCTGTGTTTGCAGGCATCCTTCTTCTTCTTCAGCACATAAGGATAGGCTAGAACAGGAGTGTACTGTTCCATCAGTTCCAGAAGGACAGGAGCCTCAGTACATACACTGCCTGTGGGAGCTTGTGGGAACTCCTGGTTCCTCTTTTGGCTGTTCCCGTTAGGGGTCGCCACAGCACATCATCTGCTTCCATCTCACCCTATAGCTGGGATCCCCTTCTGTCACACCAGACCTTTTCATGTCCTCCTTCACTACATCCATGAACCTCCTCTGTGGTCTTCCTCTTCTCCTTCAGCCTGGCAGCTCCATCTTTATCATCCTTTGTCCAATATATCCACTATCCCTCCGCCGGACATGTCCAAACCGTCTCAGCCTTGCCTCTCTGACTTTGTCTCCAAACTGCTCAACCTGAGCTGTCCCTCAAATTCTGTAGTACCTATAGTACTAAAAATAACAAGTGCAATCACATTTTCAGAAGTTTGATATTGAAAGGTATTGGAAGTATCAGTTCGAGTGACATCTCTTCGGGCTGACAAAGTATGGCTGCAACGATTCATCAATAAAACTCTAGTAACTCGAATACTCACCTCGTGCCATTGCACTACGTGCCGCTGTGAGTTAAGTCGGTAAATGTACTCAGACACACATCAATCAATAAAAAAAAAATTATCAGCACTACCCCATCACGTTACCCTTCATATGAAAGCTCTGACTGATGGCTAACAGGGGTTTTGAAGTTATATGGGCAGCCAGCAGCGAACACAAAATCATGTTTTAATTAGAGATGCAATCCATGTTGTTTTACACATTCAAACTTTATGAATGATTGTCATTTGATCTCCCCATTCACTGCTCATTTGAACACTATGAATTATGTCTCATTAAAAATGCAATTTGAAACATTCTTAGACAAAGACAAAACTCAAGCTATTAGTTATGCATTTGCCTTTTTTGTGTTCTCTGTTTATTATAGTGGAACGGCCACCCAAAGAGACTTCCGGCCCGATAATTTTTATTGCCTGATTGGCCTGAGGCTGTTGAGTATGTTTACCTGCTTAACAAACAGCAGAGCGCAGTGCAACAGCACGAGGCGAGTCCACAGAACAGCATCTTGTAATTTAAGTATTCAAGTTAGTTGATGAACTATTGCAATCCTACAATACACACTTACACCACATAGATGATGAGCTGTATATAATCAACACACAACCATGCCAGTCTCTTGACAGTGAAACCAAGGGACTCTGAATGCTCACTAGCTAACGATTTGTGGCAAGCCTTATCAGGCTTTATCCTCCTTTCTGACTCTAATGAAGACTATAATTTACAACATTAACATCATGTCATGTTTAGTAAGATTTGAAACTGGTGATTGAGACAACAAAATAATAAGGAAAATATTTACTGAGGTCACAGAGCAAGGAAGCAGACAGCTGTTTGCACATAGCCTGATACCATTTGAACCTTTTCTGTTAACATGGGAGTCGCCCCCTGCTGGCCAAGAAATATAATGCATTTTTCAATTCAGACCTGGAAACGATATCCATCTTTTATATACAGTTATAAGTTTTTCTCAGACCTTACAAAGCTCTCTTTAAGAAAATGCACTACTGTTTTCTCAGCTTGATTAATACTCCTACTGACAAGTTATTCTCATATGTAAAACTAGACGACGCAATTTCTGGAGAAATCCTGGCGTGACTGTTGCTACTGCCGGACTTGGTCTGTGACTTCCTCAAGAGATATACTCAAGTGATCAAAGGAAAATTAAGGTAAAAGATCTGTTTTGACATGCAGGCCACTTTATTAGGTATACGTTAGCAACATTTTCTTAATGAGAAAACTGTACAACATCAAAAGAAATAGCAGTCGTTGCACCGTCGAGCTGGTTGATTTGGTGTGCCAACCATGCCTCTACGACAAATGGTGTGAGAGTAGACACGCACAAGGAAGAAGAAGAAGAAACATTTTGTGCCTCAAACAACATTAGTGGGATTGTTTGCTTTGCAACAATCACACTAATTAGAGGTAAGAAAAATGATCTACATGAAATAGTCATTAAATGTTGTCTTCTCTCTCTCCCATAGTCCGTCTCTCTCTTTGCTCTCCTTTCTCTCACCCCCAACCAGTCGAGGCAGATGACTGACCCTCCCTGAGCCTGGTCCTGCCGGAGGTTTCTTCCTGTTAAAAAGGAGTTCATCCTTCCCACTGTCGCCAAGTGCTTGCTCATAGGGGATCATCAGATTGTTGAGGTTTTCGCTCTAACACTGTAGGATCTTTACCTTACAGTGTAAAGCGCCTTGAGGCGACTTCTGTTGGCAATTGGCGCTATATAAATAAAACTGAATTGAACAGAAAAAAATCCATACTGTGTTGCTGACACTGACCAATACTCATCTCATTTGTCATATTTGAGCATTAAGAGTCAGTGACAAGCAGACATCCCACACTGAGAATGATGAACATACAGTCAAGAGTTTAGCTGCAATGACACAGCATCACACCAGCACAGTCTGTACCCCCTCCCCTCTCCTGTTCCCATGTTCCTTTGGTAACACTCTGCCAAAACCCACACATGCCCAGACTCAAGGCTTTCAACTTTCACAACAGGAAGCTCAGCAGTGTCCTCATGTCAGGGAAAACTGTAAGAGCCTGGCTCCATACTTTTGTCTGCTGAGTCTCATTCATTTCCTCTGGCTAAAGCATTGCCTGAGACCACTGCATAACAAAGACATGCAGTAAACATCTGTCTGCATCAGCTATATGTAGACGTCTATATGGCATGCATAAGAAGCAGCATCCATTTTGGACCCACGTTTCCAACTGAGGTCACATGCCTGCAGTTCTCAACATCCTCATGTTTGCTGCAGTAAGCCTGGTGATCATCAGAATGTTCAATCATATCACCAATGCCTGCATTTAGACCAAAAAAAAAAAATTTGACCCAACCTCAGGAAACAGCGGTGACGTCTCCCCCACCGGTCTGTCCAAACTGTGAGACACTTCTGCTTTGACACAGGGGCGTGTCTGTGTTTACTCGCGCACCCAAGGTACGACAAAGGCATCTACTGGCACGTTATGGCAATAAAAACATTGCAAACACGCAATCGGAGCTGTCTTAAACATCTGTAAATACTAAAGCGCAGACGTGCTGCTGCCGTTAGCCACGCTGCTAACTTTCCTAGGCCCAACCTGGATTTACCACGTGGTTCCTCTTGCTATTGGCGCGACGCGCTGCCCAGCTGCCGGCTTCACGCCAGCCACACCTCAGCACACAGCAGCGATGACAACCGTCTATTTTCCACGCACGTTCCTCAGTGTGTAAAGGAGTCAGCCGTGAAGACAGACGCGACGGCGGAGGGGGAACCCAAACCCGCCGGTGGCTCCTCGTTGGTTCAACACGCCGTTCGCATCCAGCAGCTAAACATTTAGCTATCCGTGCAAAAAAAAACACGCACACACACACGGCAGCGACGCTGCCAACAGTGTCGTGACAATGATGAATACAGTAGCTAACCCGAATGAGTCAGACACCTCGGTTTCATTTTGCAGCATCACCTTTTCCGACAGCCTACGCTCACGCTGATGCAGCACAGGGAATCCCACATTCTCCTGTAGCTTCACCTCCACTGCAGCTGCCAGCCTGAGAGCACACTGACCTGTCAAGTCATTCAGCGGGAAGGCTTTTACGAGCTGTCCAGCGCCGCTTCATTCCTAACAGTAAATATCTGCCACCTGGTGATGTGGAGACTGCTCGATCTCACATCTTTTGGTAGATCGCAGCGGCTTTCACACTGCTGCCATTCACATGGCTTCAGTTATCACGTTATTGACAACAAACACCTCTTTAAGCAAAACCAGTCAGCTGCGTGTGAGTAAAAGAGCAAACACACGCCTTCAGCGCAGCCGAAGCGGCTCCACCGCTAACGTACCGATGTAGCCCACGGTTGAACAGCAGCGCAGCGACGCGACAGTCCATCTGTCGTTGTTCTCCCGTGATATTTTACACAGAACATAACGCGGGTCCCCGCGTCACATGAGCAGGGGCTCGCCTCGGCTCTCTAACGCACCGCTAGCTCGCTAGCCGGACGAGCTACAGTGAAGAAAGAACACCCACGTCGTCTTTAGCGTGGAATGCTAGCGAGCGGCTAGCTAGCTAATCCCTGAAAACAGCAGGAACACCAGTCAGCAGAAAGCGCCCAAAGTCACCACAGACAGCCGAGCCCCCACGCCAAACTGTGACGCGCAGGTCCGAACGACCCCCCAGGGTAGCCGGCTAACACAGACGTGACACGTATCTGAGATTTTATTGAAGATTTTAGCTGAGGACCGTGGCGTTACCTTTCTCTCCTTGAGTCCGCGGAGCCGGACGGACGGAAAATCTTCCCGGAAGCCGGTAGCTTGTAATTCCGGCAAAATCCCATCACGTGAAACTTTCCCAGTAGTTACGTTCTGGTTATCATTTTACACTCAAAGCCTACGAACTTTTCTCCGCTGTCATTACTTGTGACCCAGAGGCGTGCATTGGGGTCATTAAGGATGCTGTATACTTTTAACCCGTCAGAACCCGGACCCATTTTTTTCTTACAGGAAAATTATGAGGGCTATACTACAGACCAAAGAGCCCCACACAGAACACAATCATGTACAACATTTAAAGTGTGGGTTACACGCGTGCCCCCACGGGTTCTTATGGGTTAAAACAGACCACGCAGGTTCTGGAGAAACCATGGTGGGATTGTTGTTGCTGCTGTCTGGCACCAACAACCATGCCTAAATGTGCTGTTGAACAGCCATACCTAATAAAGTGACCAGTGGGCCTAAGTGTGCAGTTCAACAGGTGTACCTAATGAAGTGGCCCGTGAGCCACTTATTAGGTACATGTTTTGCCACATTTTGCAGCTTGCACATTCGCCTCACAAGCGCAAGGTCCCTGGTTAGATTCCAGGTGGGGACACAAGCCCCCCCCTCACCAAGGAGGGTCGCGCCAAGAGGGGCATCCGGCGTAAAACCTCTGCAGAACTACCAGTCCGGATTAATCCGCTGTGGCGACCCTTTGGTGGAGAATACAAGGGAGCAGCCAAAAGGTACATTTTATTCTCAAACACCACAAAAAATGTAAAACAAAGGCCCGACTAAAGTCATATCGCGCCACCAAGCCGGCTGATTCAGTGAAGGCCCCATACCCGCATTTCTGGAGAAATTCCAGTGGGATTGTTGCTACTGCTGGACCCAGTCTGTGGCTTGCTCAAGAGATATACTGATATAGAGATATATCAAAAGATATATCAAAAGAGATCTCAAACGATCAACCCTCTGATGTCCTTTTTTTTGGGTGGCATTTTCTGAAAAAAAACATAAGTCCAATAAAAGTAATAGCCACTGTTGCACCACCAATCCAGTTGATTTGGTGCGCGAACCGTATCTCTAAGACAAATGGCGCGGGAGGAGACAGGCGCCAAGGAAGAATAAATGTAATTTTTTTAGCCGAACGTAACAAAAGTGGGTCTGTTTGCTTTGCAATAATCCCACTAATAAGGTAAAGTTGGCTCAAGCAATGTATTATGATGGCCATTTTAATTATATATATATATAGTAAGACAGGCCTTTAAATGAAACAAAACAGGATGAATCAAATATACTCCCATAAGCCCAATGATTACAGAAAAACCCTCATTTTGAAAATCAATGCAAAATGCCCAACACACCCAGTGGCATATATCCAGCATTTAAAATGTGACAAACTGTCAAAAACAACAAAACTTGCTGGATTAATTACACTACATGTCATGACATGTAAGAGCACATTGTGGTACAGAAACCAGACTCTGGAGAGGTCAAAAGAAAATCAAAGTACTGTAAAATTAAGCAGGTAAGGTGGTGAGTCCTTGGTACTGACTATTCGTCCATCACTTATCCAGGTCCAGGTCGCAGAGGCAGCAGTCTAAACAGATGCCCAGGGCTCCCTCTCCCTGGCCACCTACTCCAGCTCTTCCGGCGGGGCAGGGGCACACCGAGGCATTCCATTCCAACTCAGCCGAAATACCTGACTTCTTCAGTGTTGTCCTGTATTGTACTGACTATTAAAACTATAAATTTCACTGATGCATGCTTACTGGTGGACAACTAACAGGCTCACT
Source organism: Etroplus canarensis (assembly GCA_015106775.1). NCBI lineage: Eukaryota > Metazoa > Chordata > Actinopteri > Cichliformes > Cichlidae > Etroplus > Etroplus canarensis. The sequence continues at coordinate 1,486 of VUQH01059356.1, read as the reverse complement.
TGGATGACAGAACCTGTTTAGAGAGTAACAGAAACATATAGTGTCATTTCAACTACAAAAACACACAGCCATGACATTTCCACCAACTGGTCACAGTTTTTATTACTGATTCAACCTTTAACAGTACTGTAACAAAAACCAAAAAGAAAAACGTGATGTAGAGTACACAAATTTTAAATGCTCTTATTACAAAAGATGACTGAGGATGTAAGTAATCGGAGGAGGGAACATATTTGAAGGACTGATGTGAATTTTGCCGCAGTTATTCATTTACTGATGATGGAAACGTTTACAGGACACTGGTGAACAAGTCCCACTTACAAACTGGCCTCAGGTCAGTCAAACAGCTGGTTCAGTACATGTGGGAGAGGTGGATGAAAATTAGAGCAATGAGGAAACCATCTTTATATAGTCAGGATCAGGTCCCAGTTTGCCCTCACTGTGTCATACCAGTCCAATTAACCAGACCTTATCCATCCATTTTTAATGACTGCTGGAGCTAGGCTGCAGACGACAGATCAAGAAAGAGAGGCTTGCCTAGCCATTTTCCAGTCATGCAATGAACAACTAATTATTACAACTGCCAAGAGCCATGGAGGGGCTACCCTTAGAAACACGAGGAAAGACCAGCGAGGACGGGTGCAGTCTAGGTTTCATAGTTGGGGTTCTTGCGGAGGATGACGAAGCCCTCCAGGATGGGGGTGACAGGGAGGTACTCCTCTGTGGCCAGCTCTGCCCTCTCTCCATGAGCCAGCAACACTGGCGTGGTGTGAGTCTGGAAACCTGTGATGGCCTTTGGCTTACCTGCCTGCCCCACAACATCCACAGCCTGTGGACAGATCAGAGAAATGTGTGTTAAAAACCACAAACTTGTTTTGTTTTTTTGTAAAATTACATACATTCTTTTCTTGCATACACCCACTTTTGGGATAAAAAAAATAGACTGCAGAACATATTTAAGAGGGAGCTAATTACATGGATAAGTGATCTCGTCTTTCTCTAGATTTCTACAGTCGGAAACTTGATCTGTGGTGCTTTAAGTTAAAAGAAGCCAGTAAGCTTTGTACACTTTCAGTTTCTCAAGTGAGTCAACCCAGAGTTTACCTGTCCAACTCTAACAGACACAGGCAGCGGTCGAAGCTCCTCATCGAATGTGACCAACATCCGTGGCTGCATGGCTGCTACCAGGCCATACAGAATGTAGTGAGATTTGCCCAGAATTACTGTAATGCAAAGAACAGACACCAGGGGGTGTAAACACAGGAGACTCAGTTCAATATAACTGAAATTACAGAATGACAAAGGATGTGTGCAGAGGAGCAGGAGGAAAATTTACTCACTGTTCTTGACGTCAAGGAAGGAGACGAGCACGGTGAGCAGTCCTGCCACAGCAACCTGACTCATCAGCTGCCTGTCGCTATGGTAGGGACAGAGTGTGAGTGTGCCTTTGCCCAGGTGAGTCAGACCCTGCAGAGGTACACACAGC
>VUQH01059353.1:0-12051 GCA_015106775.1 Etroplus canarensis | reverse complement strand
GTACTTTGATGCATGAGATGGAGCACTGTCCTGCATAAAAATCATGGTCTTCTTGAAAGATGCAGACTTTTTCCTGTATCACTGCATGAAGAGACTGTCTTCTAGAAACTGATAGTGAGTGTGGGAGTTGAGTTTGAGTTTAGTTTCAACCCAAAAAGGTCCAACAAGCTCATCTTTAATAATTCCAGCTCATACCAGTACCCCACCTCCACATCACTGGCATCTGAGTCGGAGTGGAGCTTTATGCCCATTGCTGATCCAGCCATGCACCCATCCATCTGGTCCATCAAGAGTCACTCTCATCTCATCAGTCCATAAAATCTTTGAAATATCTGTCTTTAGATATTTCTGGGTCCAGTCTTGGCATTTTAACTTATGTGTCTTGTTCAGTGGTGGTTGGGTTACAGCCTTTCTTACCTTGGCAATGTCTCTGAGCACTGAACACCTTGTACTTATGGACACTCCAGGTAGGTTGCAGTTCTGGAATTTGACAGCTCTGGAAGATAATGGGTTCCTGTCTTTGGCAGTTAATTTGTGCGTTTTTCTCTCAACACGTTTCTTGTGACCCTTTTGGGTATTTGCAACAGTTTGGGGTATTTTGGGTTCTGTGGTCACATCCTAATAATTTGGCAATTTCAAGAGTGCTGCATCCCTCTGAAAGGTTTTTTGAAATAGTTTTTGATGTTTCAGAGTCTGTTAGATCTCTTTTCTGGCCAATTTTGCCTGAGGAAAAGAAAATGCCTAATAATTGTGCACACTTGATATAGGGTGTTGATCTAAGGCCACACCCTCCCTCAATACACAAATGCACATCACCTTGCATGCTTAAATCCAATAGGCATTCAAGTTTATCAAGCTTGTAGTCGGAAGTATGCATAAAAATGACAATAAGGTCAAAATGCTCACTTGCCTAATAATTGGGCATGCAGTGTAATTGATTTTATAGCACTATAAGTAAGCTAGTGCTCACCTGATTGCCTCTACTATAATGTCCACTAACAGCTCATTAGGAATGACATTCCCTTTCCTTAGTTCTTTTTCCACAGCAGCTCCCTGTATGGCACGTGTAGAAAGCTGGAAAACCAAAAAATAATGTTTGATTATACAGCAATTGGCAAAACAAGTTTCTACCCAAAACTCTACATCATATAATTCTCCCAGGTATTAGGTATTACTGGTATTAGTAAATAATTTATCACCAGAAAAGCAAGTTCCCTCAGACAGATTAGCACTATAAAATGTGTATGGGTTATGTTATGTATAAGCAAATGCAAAGGTGTTGAATGCAAGATATGCTGTGCGCACATGCAACACTTACGCTTGCATTACCATCTCTGCCTTCCCCTTGATTATCAAGATCTGAAAAACAAATTATGATACTAGCATCCTTTCATAACAAAAAAAACACACAATGTTGTGTATAGTACAATAGAGTACAGAATAGTATCATGATGTCTTCAGTAACCCACCAGATTTCAGTGATGTGGAGGTTTCGAGCAGTTGCTCACTGTGGTCCTTTCTGTGGTGCTCTATGACCTGTTTATTTTGTCCAAAGGAATTGGTTTAAATGACAGATTTATGCTACTAAAGTAACAGCATTGCTGTACTCTATCTGACTAACCTTCTCTCCATTCTTGTAAGCATTCAGTGCCTCCTCTATCAGAGTTTCAGTTGATAAGACACAGATGCCATGTGCTGAAGTAGAAACAACACACATACTCAGTGACAAAGAAATCAAACTCATATTCAATATTCATTTTTAATATCTAATTTAAGTAAGAAAGAACTTATTTGATTTTGTGTTTGTATGTATGCATTGTATCTGTGTTCAGATAGCATGCCTTCAGCAATCTTGGTCAGGCATGTAGTTTTGCCAGAGCAAAATTTTCCCAGAACACAGGCCTTCAGGGTAAAGTGTGGAAATAGAGGTGAGGATGGTTCCATGACAGGTGGATGAACAATGTCCCTCAGTCGTTGGACAATGTGTCCAAGAATATTGTTGTTTGTCACGGGTAATTTCACTTCCCCAGCTTCCTCTGGCAATGCCCACTCACCTACCATATTCTGACAAAGACGTTAAAGACAAGAGGACTTTGGAGATTAATACAGTGTGGGGCAACAAGACAAATTTCCTTCTTGTCATAAAAATGTAACTCAATCTCTGTGTCATTTTGTTTTAAATCAAAATATGCAATTTACAATGGTAAGCTATACAAATACAGGCAAACATGCATGCATGGTTTTAAAACATAAAACATGGTTTTATGTTTCAAACTCACAGTGTATTCATCATAGTCCATGTTGCTGAGTATCTCCTGCTTCTTAAGTTCTACAGGGTCAAGTGGAGAAGAGAACTCAGACCCTGGATAATGGTCCTTTATTGGCTCATAAAGGGGAAGACCACCGAACAGCAGTTCCTTCCACTCCCGCATCATCTTCTCTGGAATCAGACTGGGCATCATAGCAGAAAATGACAGGAGGCAAAGCATGACTTGTTAAATGGAATCTGGACTATCCATCTGAAATATGCTTAACTTAACTTACTTCACCCATACTATGCACCAGTTTTTAATGACATCTAAATTTATTCATTAAGCCAGTCAAATGTTGATTGAGCGTGAAAATGAACTAACACAGTGGACATGTAAAATTTAGTGTAACATACTGTATACACATATACTCTGAACAATTATGGGGCATGATATATTTGAGCATTAGAAGAAACAGACAGAACACTGACATGTCCTGATTTTATTTGACTACTGGTCAGTTGTACAAAGCATTGTTTCCAATATTGGTATTCTTTCACAGGTTTTTTGCTCATATCTGAATTAGCACTATACTGCAGTGCTTTAGCATTAACCTAAAAACATAAAATTGTTCACTCTTCAGTCAGATTTCAGTTAGTCAGTACTTTCCTAAAATACCTTTTCAGGGTTTTGTGTAAAAAACTAAATGAATGACAGAAATAAACCAACATTTAAAGGGGTGTCCAAATTACTCTCTGTTGCTACTGTTCTGATTTTTCAGTCTCCGAGTCTATAATAAATAAAATGTGTAAATATAGCAGAGGATGTGCTATTTCCCACTCTCGGCCCCATCATTCAGATCATGAAGTTGCTAAAGTAGAAATATCTTCACAACTTACAAATAGTACATTCTGATAATACTACCCCAAAACACATATTTTATAACACAATTCTGAATTTTCCAAATTTTTATGAACTGCCTGACTTAGAGGTCAGTTTTAAGGCCAAATGCTGTTTGTGTGTTTCTACTGCATATTTAAAAAGCAGCTGTTACATACTTTTCAGTGAGCAGCCGATATTCTCCAACCTTGGTTGCCAAGTCCACTATCTGCTCCAAAATTTCCTTGCAGTTCTTAAAATGCTTCTCATATTTCCTCTGAGCTCGCCCAGCAGCAATCCTGTTACAGAACTCAAGGTCCTTTTTGATGTCTTCTGCACGATCCAACTTAGCCTGCTGAGCCAGAGCCTATATCAGGTCCCGGTCAAAAAGACTGAATCAGTGGAGAAGGCATAAGGGTTCCTGCCAATCACTTGTGTTTTATTTTATTTAAGAAATTAGGGAAGATAATCAATATCACAAATTATTTATTGTATTGAAACGTCACACTGTTATTCAAAAGTTTTTGAGGAGAAATACAAAAAATAACGGAAGGATTTTTATCCCTACCTCTACTGCACAGCTATCAGTAGGTAATAAATTCAGCTGCATTGTTTACCAGTGGACACAGAAAAAAATAATAATCCTATTAGAACCTCTGTGTACATTAATTATATGATTTTCTCCATAAATGAAAAATTGATTATTTGTTCTGTAAATAACTGCAGAATTTTAGACCTAATTTCACAAAGTCCTACTCTGAGGTTGACTGAGAAATTAAATTTGTGACAACACCACTGCACCATGTGGATACCATAAAATAAACCTAACAATTAAAGAATAACTTTAATTGAATGAATCACTATATTTTCATAATTTCCCACAAAACCCATAAAAACTGACCATTAACTGATGAAAATAATTAGTACTGTCATGCATTCCTCTGTGACATAGTGCTCAATTTTTGTCCAAAAAGCCAGTGTATGTGTATGAATCAATTCATGTTTGTTTTTTCTTTTATTGGGATTTGTTGACGATTTAATTAAAATATTAGCATTTTATAACATTATAGGTTATAAATCTATAACAATACTTAGAAGTATAAGTTATAACCAAAGCAATATTTTCATATTGAAACCAAACTAGAAATTGACCATCCTACCTTGTTTTTCATTATATCAGTCAACTACAACATATTGTGTGATCACTGGATGAACATTAAGATCTTTATGCCATGATTCATGCACTCTTATTTTACTCTTTATGTATACAAGCTACGCAAATCCACCCTTTCATTTCTATCCCTATGACACAGTTAATACTATCACTGACCAAGCCTAATACAAAATAATAGTAGAGACATCCTTCCTCCTTTATCATCCTATCTCACCGCCTCCCTGTCCAGAGCTTCTTGGAAGTCCCGCTCTCTCCGCTGTTGGTACTGCTGCTCTCTGAACAGACGATTCTCCCGGATCACCTCCTTCTGCATACGTATCTGAAGTAGCTGAGCTGCCAAACGCTGCTCCTGCTGAGTCTGGCGTGTCAGACGCTTCACCAGCTGCTCTTCTCTTCGTGCCTCCTGAAGGGTGGGGCAGAAGTGGCTAATTAGCTGATTGATTTTGGGTTAAAATGGCAAAAGTCAAAAAACAGAATGTGGAAGTCAGTGAGAATAGGGCATGTCAAATGGATAAACAACTGCATATGAATGATCAGATAGGTAGTTCTCAAACTGTGGGGCATGGAGCAACTGCAGGTGGAGCAAACATAACAAGGTGAAAATTATAACATAAAACTAAGGTGGATGAACATTTTTTATTAAGGGAGAATAAACAAACAAGTGTTTATTGACATCAGTGCTCCTTTTTATGAATGATAAAAATTGTGGGGCGTGGACTTTTTTTAACTTCTGGGGCATGTCAGAAAGAGGTTGAGAAGCACAGCACTACAAAAAGATTAATGTGAAGGAGAAGTAGACTACTGATTGATCCTCATTCTCTTTAGTGGCTATTTCTCTATTAACATTTCTCATTTAGAAGTTTCACCTCTTGAGCTTCATGGGCCTTGAGCTGCTCCACCAGGAATCTGTCCTGTCTTTTCTTTTTCTGCTCACAAACTACAGCATTCTCCTCCAGCCTCTTTCGGATCCCTTGTATATATTTGCTGTTGGACTGCAATACAACCTTCGCTCCACTTCCAGGGCCTTCACAGCCTTGACTGCTGCCACCAAGGGGAAAATCTACAGGGAAGAGCTGACCACTAAAAATAGATAAAAATAGTATCAAGTGGTTCTGTAATTGCAAAGATCTAAGGACTGAACAAAGTTGAACTAAAACAAAGACTTAAATATACAAAGTGTATTGCATAAACACAATATTAATTTAGTAAAAATTTTCTTTTCTCTGACCTTGAAGGCGATAGACCAGCAGTAATTACTTTCTTCCTGTTTGTCTCAAACTGGGCTATTTCAGTCTGGACTATCTGCATGAATAAACCAAGAATAAAAGCAATAATATCCAAAAGAATAACAGGCCAAAACTAAATTTCCTCTGTGAAGCAGGGAGTTATTTCAGCAAAATTCCTCCTAGATCCCTACCTGAACTTGTTGTTCTTTGTGCTTCTGCTGCTGCTGTCTCTTCTTTAGGCTGAGCTGTGATGTGTAAGGAGGTGGCTTGGGCACCCAGATGTTAGTGACCTGATTACAAGTCATATCCTTGTGCTTCTGATGAAAAGCCTGCAGCTGCAACATACATGGTCAGTACCATAAACCTTTTTTTATTCCAACAATAAGCAGCATGGTGTAAGATAATGGTACTGTACAACATGAAAATACTGTGTGAGAGGTTAAACTAAGAAATAATTTGAAAAAAGATGTCAATTACAGACAGCATTCTGTCTGTCATACACTTACACCAAGTTAAGTTTAACAGATACAGGGGAAGGTAAGCAAGCACTGTATTTAAATTTCATTGTTCTCAAGTACCTTGTCAATACTCTTCAGTCTTTTCTCATCCTGAATTTTGACTAGTTGCTTTTGTTCAATGGGATGCGTCACCACAGATTGCAGGCACTTTTCCTCATAGTGCTGAGAAATCTTCTGAAGTTTCACTTCTGTATCACGTTTCACCACCTGATGCAATTGCTACATGAAATGGAAAAAATGCTTGAAAATACATGTCAGAGTAAATACAGTATGTTTTTATTGATCAAAACAAGCTTTTGTCAAATGCCTCTAACCACATACACATACTACACATACAGCCCTCACATCAGAGTAGATTTGATGCTCCTTTCTGTGCAGACTAGCGCAGGCTGCAGGCTGCATGATTTCCATCATTGTCCCACTGATTTTGGCTTTTCTCTTCTTTTCAAGTGAGACATAGAGCTGGTAAAGGAGGCGTGTGGCAACACCCTGCTTCTCCTGCATCAGGTCTTGGGCTGTGTTTATGTTGAAGGAGATCCCCAGTAATTGAAGAGTAGGCTCAAGGCGGGTAAAATTATTCAGTTTGGAGACAGAGGTGCTAAGACAAAAGGTATGATTCACTTCAATTATTATGAACACTTTAAATGAGCTAAAGAATTAAGCACTGGTAGCTAAGAGACAGAGAGCGAGGGGGCAACTTACTCTTTTTTCATAAACATACTGAAATCATTCTGAAGCTGATATTTATGCAAGACCTCCCCAATTAGGTAACCACTGGCAAAATCCTTGGCAATGGTCTTTGGCTCTGTGAAAAGGAGCATGCAGTAATTTACACAAGCATAAACAGCACTGTCAGAATGGATACACTCACTGGCCACTTCATTAGATACACTTTTCTAGTATTCTTTTGGACCCATTTTGCCCACAGACCTGCCTTAATTTTTCATGGCATAGATTCAACGAGGTATTGGTGCCTCAGAGATGTTAGTCTCTATTGATATAACAGCATCAGAAGGTTGCTGCAGCTTTGGCAGTTGCACATTCACGATGCCAACCTCTCATCTCACCATATCCCAAAGGTGCTCTGTTGGATTGAAATCTGGTGACTGTGGAGGTCATTTGAGTACAGTTAACTCACTGTCGTGATAAAAAAACAATCTGAGATAATTTAAGCTTTGTGACATCTTGCTGGAAGCAACCATCAGGAGATGGGTTCAGTGTGGGGATAAAGTGTCAGCAACAAAACTTCAGCAGTCTGTAGAATTTAAACAATACTTAGGTGTTACTAAGGAGCCCAAAGCATGCCAAGTAACTATCCCCCACACCATTACACCAACACCACCAACCTGAACAGTTGACACAAGGCAGGATGTTTAAGCCAAATTCTGACCCTACAATCCTAATGCCAAAGCATATTCTATTGTCCAATTTTGGTGATTCTGTGTGAATTGCAGCTTCACTGTCCTGTTCTTAGCCGACAGAAGTAGCACTGGGTGTGATCTTCAGCTGCTGTAGCCCATCAGCTTCAAGGTTTGACATGTTGTGCATTCAAAGATGCTTTTATGCACACCTTCACTGAAATAAGTGGTCATTTGAGTTTCCATTATCTTTCTATCAACTTTAGGCAGTCTGGCTATTCTACTGTGACCCCTGGCATCAATAAAGCACTTTTGCCCAAAAAAACTGCAGCTTACTGTATATTTTCTCTTGTTCTAACCATTCTGTGTAAACCACAGAGGTGGCTGTGTAGGAGAATCCCAGCAGATCAGCACTTTCTGAGATACTCAGACCAGCCCGTCTGGCACCAGCAACCATGCCGCGTTTAAAGTAACTTACCTTTCTTCCCCATCAAGATGTTCAGTTTGAACTTCAGCAGGTTGTTTTAACCATGTCCATATGTCTAAATGCAGTGAGCTGCTGCCGAGTGGCGAATTAGACATTTGTTGAATAGGTGTACTTAATAATGTGGCCGGTGAGCGTAACATATTAAAGTTAGTGATTGGAGTATGTTATCAAAAATATTTAGAACGACTATTCTGAGTACTTGTCTGGAAAAATTCAGACTGCTGGCTTAGTGAACTTAAATGTGTTACTGTTTATCTCTTTGATATGTTAGCTCTTGCACGGCATTGCTCTAGAAGCTAAATAAACAACCTAGCGTTAGCTTAACTGAGCTAGCAGGTAGCTCACTGGGCACACTTACCAACAGCCTTTGACAGCTGGAGCTCCTGGTTCAGCCACCGGCATAATATATCCGACATTGAATGATATTAACTCTGTAATTTACTGTAAGACAGTACCTAACCGCACTCTGCCAACAGTGGGACTTGTTAGCTCACCAAGAGAGTCAGAAAATAGACACAACGGAGGATATCCCACCGGTGGACTGTTGCCATGGTGCTGCGTCAACATCAGCCGGGGTGTTAATCAAAGGAGCTTTGGGGACCCAGGTTCAGCTTGACCTGGATTGGTTTTTATTTTCGACATAGACGTAAATAAAGTACAGCCTTAATGACTACAAACTGATTCAGAAGCTGTACCATTTTATGCTAAAGGGTCAGGTATTTTCACTACACTTGCAGCCAGCCTTTACTGATTAAACAAGGAAATAAAAGATAACTTATATTGGAATGAACAGCTTTACTTAACAGTAACACTGGGAACACTGATTATGTTTAAAGGGTTTATTTAAAAGTACTTGGAAAAGTGAACCACACTGACAACTGACCAGACAAATTACTGTTTTTTTTTATTTAAACATAACACAGCAGCTTGTGTTACTGGTGTAAACATTTATTTTTCACTATGACTAAATTTACTGTTTTCATTAAACCACTAAATAAATAATCTGCGAAATATGATGCCTTTTTAAGCATTTTCTGAAATGAAGAGTTTATGTTTTTTTTTAATGCATAATACTTTCAGTCCAGACCTTTCGAGCCCAGGCCTGACAACTACAACTTGTTTGATGTACATTTTTAAAAATAGAGAAATATATTTTAAGTCCTACATCCACACATGCCACCACAGCACTAAAATGGCATTAAGCACATACCAATTAGGATCTTAGGGACGTTGTTAGAAAGACATGTCCACAGAGAGGAAACAGCCTGCTATGATAAATGGTCTGGGCAACAATGATAAAAACATTTACTACAATGAGCCTGTCCTTCAGCAGGCAACATCCAAATAGCTGACTGTTTATTATGACTCATAGTTGTTTAAAGTGGTTTAAGGACATCTAGCAGTAACTGTCAATCATCTTCTTATGTTTAAGCGGCAAAAAAGAGCAAGCCAGATTGTGTAGTTTTCATGTACTGTACCTATGCATTAATTAGGATTGTCAATAGATTCTATGCTAAATAGTCATTGAGAACTTTATGAGTCTTGACCAGAATAAACCTGCATGTACATGTTTGTGGACAGTTGTATTTTTCTGTGTTTAACCCTCACCAAAACAGCAAAATTCTGCAATACAGTAAATCTGGTTTCCATTTAGACAAGCTGGTGGAGACCTCAAACAGCTCCCTAGCCAGACTGCAGCAATAAAACTACCTGTTTCAAATATCTGAATAAGCAAGTGTCTCCCAAAACCTAAGCATCATTGTGAAACAAGTAATATTGTTTGCAATCCATACTGGCATTGAGTATCACAGTGCAGCATTATGCTGATGCATTCTTAGCCAGTTATTACATTAATGTGTAACCACTGCAAACTTAATAAATCAAACAATACACCATTTTGCATTTGTTTTTATATTATCTATGTCTGTTAACAGTTAAGTTTAAACAAAAAAGTTCAGAGACAGATTTAAACAACTTATTAAAAGATTCTTTCCTGGAAGTTATCTATTCCTCCTCACCTCAGATCTTGACACCTTGCATTTACTTTTAAGAACATGGTGGCTGGTAGAAAGGTATATTCCTTTCTTTTTTCAAGATTTAAGATTCTTTATTGTCATTTCAACCACATATAGCTGACGCAGAACATAGTGAAATGAGATGGCGTTTCTCCAGGACCTGGTGCAACATAAACATATAGACATATGACACATACTGAGAATAATAAGACACATACTGAGAACAGTTTAGAATAAATAAATAAATAAAGTGCAACATGTGCAACGTGCAAAGATCAGATGAACATAGTGCAAAAAAACAAAATTGTGCAAAACAGTACACAAGAAGGCACAATAAAAGAAGTGATGTGCAGTGTGCAGGGCTATACTCAGAATCAACTGAATGCGCAAAACTAACTTGACAGTGCAAATGGATAATGATCCAAAGCACAATGCGAAAGCAACCCAAGGGTTTCTCAATGCAAAGAAATGTGATACTCTTTACTGGACACATCAGTCACCTGATCTGAACCCAACACAGCAGGGTTTTCAGTTACTGAAAACAAAACTGAACTGAATAAAGACACCCACAAACAAGCAGCAACTGAAGACAGCTGCAGTAAAGGCCTGATAGAGCATCTCAGGTAAGGAAGCATGTCATTTGGTGATTTCTGTGAGTTCTAAACTACAGGCAGCCACTAACTGCAAGTTTTTTTAATTGAGGTATTAATAACAAGTCTTGTGTTGATATAGCCACCACCTTTGGGTTCAAACAGTACAGAGAACTTGAGCAGCAAACAATTTTAATTTACACAAGCACACACTGTCAAAATACATATTGTGCACTCTGCCAGAAACTGCCTAGTGAAGCAAAGCACACTCCAAACACCAACACAGAGATTCTTCAATATACTACCCAGCTTGGCATAGCTGTTTCTGCTCTGTCCATGTGTATTTGAGCCTCAAGGTCCCAGCATGCTGCTGCATAAATAGGAGGGACTAATTAGCAGGCCCACACAGCATCTGTGCTCCACAGATCTCCAATTTTAAAAGTAATGTAACAACAAAAATACAGAATTCTGCAGATTTCCCCCATGGATCAGCCTAGAAAACTATGAAAAAATCCACAGATTCCATTTGGGCCTGCTCATTACTAAACAAGTAGCAGCAATCTTCACTGTTTGACTGTGGTAGTGTAATGAGGAAAACTACAAAAATTGTGTCATTGCTCAAAAAAGTATGGACCTCATTGTATAAGTAAACATTAAGGTGATTTAAATGCACATAAATGAATCAATAATAATGACCAAATAATATCATGTATATGATTCTAAACAGTGCTTGCATAATGATTACACTTACTTTAGGTAATTTAAATATATTTTGGTTATACAAATTGTGCACTATTAAACTACTTGAATAGGATTATAACCTTTACTAAAGTAATTAAGTCTGAATACTTTTTTCAACTTTGAAAAACAATTATATAGCTCAAAATTATTTTTAAAGACTGGCAACTTGTCCAGAGTGTACCCTGCCTTTCGCTGTATGATAGCTGGGATAGGCTCCAGCACCCCCCGCAATCCTGAATTGGACAAGTGGAAGAAGATGAAGATGAACATGCTCATCCAACACCACTTTTACCATAAAAATTTGCAATAGAACATAGGCTGCACATGAGACTGAAAATTGTGCCCTGTGTTTTCTATGCCAGTTTCATATATTGATTTTATTTCTTAGTATTGTGATTTCCTGTGTGGGACCCCCCTGCTTTGTTCTTAGTCCCTTTAAAATAATTAGGAAATGCCCCTAATGGTGCTTACGTGTATAAATCTCAAGATCATCCATCTAGTTGTTTCTGTGTACAGCTGTGTGGAGTCATTGTTCCATACACTTTTGTGCCTGCACCAAAAAAGTTCCGTTCTGCTCCACACATGAAAGGGGTTTTTTAATGGAGTCCTAGTCCTACAATATAAAGATTACTTTTTAAATTTTAGCATCAGGGGGAAACTCTTCCCTACCTTCAGTATATCCTACAAACCCTTGAGGCTTGGAGTAAAAAAAAAAAACAAACAAAAAACAGGCTGCACTGATGGGAAGTGGGGAAAAAGCTGTATATTCTGGGAAATCTCATCAAGAAACTGATCGCTACAAATGCACATCAGC
>VUQH01059347.1:0-15773 GCA_015106775.1 Etroplus canarensis | reverse complement strand
AAAAAAAAAAAAAAAGCTAAACACTTGAAACAGACTTCTGATTTGTTTCCCTTGGGGAACTCCAGATGCCAACACGTGTATGAAAAATCAGTCGCCTTGAAATCATCACATAATGTGTGTGTGTGTGTGTGTGTGGGTTAAAAATGCATAACGGATGGACTTAAAGCTCATTCCCAGCGAGAAGATCGGGGCCTATTTAGGGGATCGTGTGTGTTTTATCAAAAGGATTTCTCTCTTTTGAAGTTGGGTGTCAGTGGGAAGCTCCAAATCTGTTTACAAAGCATTGGATTTCACATAAAAAAGTTTATTTAAGAATTAGCTTTACTTTTTAACATGGCCTGGGCAGTTTTTCTGCCAGCAGAGGATGGAAATTCTTATCAAAAAGACAGCAGATAGTAAGATTTATCCTTGTGTTTCATCCTCAGGTTTATCAGTGGTTCTTTGTTAAGCCTCTGGGCTACTTGCCTTTGATCTCAGCTGACACGGTGCAGGACTTTCAAATCACAAGCCACGGTTGTGCAGTCACTGTCAATAATGAATCAGCTGTCTGTCAGGATCACTGACATCTGGTTCCAACTAATGTCATTGTAATCAGTAACTTTATTTGCTTGTGTTTCTGCCCTCCAGTAGCACATGAGAGATCAGCCAGGGTTACAGGCCCGACCTAAGAGTGTTGGAGGGCAAAGCATTTTTCTGACAAGACTATCTATTTTTTGTCCTTTTTTTGCTTCATGTAAATATACTTAAGAGTATCAATATTTAAACAGCGGCTAACTTTGGAGGTTTTTTTATTGATTTATATTGTAGACCTCCACGATAATAAATGATCTTGTGGATCAGTAGAAGCTTTTTAAGATAATTTATTTGTCACAGCCAAAAGGGCCAAGAGGTTTTTTTTATTCAGTGTTAAATAGAAGGAAAAGCATTTCTTTGGATGCTGCAGAATTTATTTTTAAAGTCACAATGAAATGGCGTTTCTGAGAGCGTCTTGCTCCTGAATTTGACATATTTGTGGTTGAAAAAGAAGAGGAACTCAGGACGGTTATGATGGTTTGGGGTAGGAAGGTTGGTGGTAATGCATCTAGATGCTATATGCCAGGCAAAAGGAAACAGCAGAGCAAGGAAGGACACATTATTAGACGCTGGACTGATAATAGTTACAAGGCACAGGGACTTGCACAAGTTAAAGGTGATTAAAGTTTTTAAAAAAATAAACAAAAACTTGGTCCAGTGAAAACTCTAGACCTAGTCCGGACCAGTGGTTCTTAAAGTTTTTGTGGCTCACCACACTTCAGAAGCTGCAAAATGGTTGCAACCCACATCACACAAAAATGCACACTCTACACCATAATCCATGTTGAATTTTACTCAAACAAAGGTGTATATAATCACTGAAATAACATCAGCAAATTCTTGATTTTTTTCTTTTTCCCAAAAAAAAAAGAAAAAAAAGAAAAATCAGATCCATCCACTTTAGTTTCATTTCTCACCTGGTTGGCCGTGTTTCACCTGCAGCAGCTCTGTGCCCCGCCAGTGGGGTCTACCCCACGATTTTAAAACCACTGGTCTGGACAAACATCCGCACATATTTGCGATGGACCACACCTTTACCTTGCACTCATTAGAAAGCGAGCGCATGGGTGGGTGGTCTTCAAAGAACATTCAAATAGTGCTCAATAAACATCAAAGCATTTTTGCTCGAAGTGTCCCAAAAACTTGTAAACTGCATGAGTAAGTATTTTGTGTGTACGTGTCACACTGTTTGACTAGAAGCCACTCGCTTTTTTTGTACTGTTTGCCTGGGGCTGAGGTCCTGAGTGGGATTTTTAATACCAAAATATAAAATGTTTTTATTGTGTGTATTGCCATTTAAAAAGAAAAAATCCAAAAGAAATATGTTTTTTATGACAAAATACATGTGAAACTGAGCTGAAATACAAACTGCAGTAGCTGGCGTTACAGGTCGTCTTGTATTTTATTTATTTATCGGCTCATTTAACAGGAATAATTCACATTATTAAACACTGCTTTCAATGAGCCACAGGAAGGCTGTCCCATGTGCTGCATTCTTTGGGAATGAGAAACTATACAAGAGTACTCACCAAGATAGCTGTGTTTTGTCTTTGCAAATGCTGTTATTGGATTTCCTTAAATAGTGTCAGGGGTCTTTATTAAGCTCAAATGCAGATGGAAACTGATTTATAGTCAGGCTTTTATTCCTCTTTTTGACTACTGTAAGTGTAGGTTTTCATCTAACATGTTTGTTCTAAAACACTATTCTTTCACAACTATCACCTTAAGCTAATAACAAGACAGAAGTATGAATTTGTTCTGAGGTTATCCTCTTTATTTCTGGAACAACAGGCATATCATTCTACCCGTGCTAACGTGTGGATGGCTGTCAAACCAGCTACCGATATTTCACTCATGGTGTCACAGCTTCATGACATTAATCCTACCAGTAAATAAAACACAGTCTTAACAAATTAACTGTAATTATAATGGAGCATTTTTAGCTTACCAGTTACTTCCCTGGGAAAACTTTGCAGTTCTAGTTTTTCAGTGGAAACAAAGTTTTCAGCTTTTATTGTGAAATATTTTCATTTATACTTGAGCAGGAACCTCAGTGTCAAAATACACAGTATGGACAAACGTTTCAGCCCAACTATACATTACCCCATTCTAAATCTGTTGGCATTAATATGGGCTTGTCTCCCCTTTGCAGCTATAACAGCTTCCCCTCTTGTGGGAAGGCTTTCTACAAGATTCTAAAACACATCTGTGTGGATATTTGCCCATTCATCCAGAAGAGCATTTATGAAATCAGAGACTGATTTTTCTCTGTTCTAGTTCATCCCTTAGATGTTCGGTGAGGTCGAGGTCAGGGCTCTGTGTGGGCCAGTCAAGTTTTTCCGCACTAAAATCATCCAGCCATGTCTTTATGGACCTTCCTGTGTCCAGTGGGGCACAGTCATGCTGGAACAGAAAAGGGCCTTCCCCAAATGGTTCCCACAAAGCTGAAAGGACAGAATTGTCATAAAATCTTAATAAGCTGAAGCATTAAGATTTCCCTTCACTGAAACTAATGGGTCCAGGCCAACCCCAGAAAAACAACCTTGAAGCATTATCCCTCCTCCACCAAACTGTACAGCTGGCACAGCACAGTCTGGAAAATAGCTTTCTTCTGGCATTCACCAAACCCAGACTCATCCATCTGACTGCCAGATAGAGAAGCATGATTCATCACTCCACAGAATGCAGTCCACTGGCAGTGTGCTATACACCACTCCATCTGACACTGATACTGATATTGTATTTGGTGATATAAGGTTTGCATGCAGCTGCTCGGCCATGGAAACTTTTGTTTGTGGAAATGTAGTAAATTTGATTGCAGTTAGTTCCTTTACAGTTAGGGGCATGGCTGCTTTGCTTGACAGATGACAACACGTCCCTTAATTTAACCAGACCTCTATACCATGATTGTGCTGTTTTAGCCTTTTAGAGCATGCCTTTTAATGGAACAGTCTGACAAGTAATGTGGCTTGCTGTATGTTACAGACTGTCCATAAAGTTTATGCTTCACTTTTGGTGAAATTCTAGTCTATTACTTAATACTAATTCATAGCAAATAATTGCATTGTCCTTTTATTTATATTTTACCCATTGTTCCAATATTTTTTTTTGAATTAGGGTTGTATTTAAGAAAATGTTTGAATAACAAATAACACATTTTTAAATGTAGAAACTCATCATAATATTACTTTGTTATCCTACATTATGAGGAAGCAGCTAATTGAGCATAATTAAACATTTACTAAACTAATCTACTATGGGATAGTTGCCTCTGAGCCACATATTTAAATGGTACATTCAGGTGTTCTTAACAAATAGTCAATTAAAATCTAAAAGAAAAATGGGTCAATGCTAATGATTTGAAGGTTCAAAAGAAATACTGTGCTACCCTGAATAATTGTTCAGCAAGGTAGCCAAAAAATTAGGTTAAAAACGTAAGTGTTAAATATGTTCTCACAGAGTACAAAGTATAAGTTAAATATGATATTAAAGGCTTTAAAGGCAGGTCATGTTTATTTCATTGTGACTTTAAACAGTATTGAGTTGGTTCTTTGAGTTTTCACCACAGCGGTTTAAAGGTCAGATTGAGGTCAGGGTTTAGGGTTTAGCTGCAGGACTTTCTGGAGCCTCCACCCACACGTTTGTCTGCATCATGGTTCACGTTTTGTATACAGAAACTACTGTGATATTAACAATGCTGACATGTTGGATCTCCTGCTTTATTTATTGTGAAGGATGCGCCATCGACAGGCTTTACCTGCATGATTCTGGTTCAGTCTGGATCAGTGCTTCTGTCTCATGATGCTACTGAGAGCGATGTGCTAACTGTACTCCTTGTCTTCTAAATACTGTTGCGTAATGCAGATGAATTACTGTGTTTTTTTATGAGGGCAAAGAGTTTAGAAAACAAGAAGGACCTTCTCCTTTAGCTGCTGTTGGGAAAACATTGCATAAATTGGAAAAAAAAGTGACATTTTATCATGTGAGGTTGTACAATTAAGATGACGAGTTCCACGTGCTGAAGAAGATATCTTAATTAGCATACAAATCCTTGACGTTCTCATATTTTCACTGGCAGCATCGCAGTGCTGCTCAGCTGTGGGAGTCAGTGCAATATACACCACAACAAATCAATAATGTTAGAAAAAAAATCTGAATGAAAGGGCTTTTATTGTTGTTACTCTGGTCAAACCGTTTGCTTTTCAGCATGTAAACTGAACCTTGAAAAAACTGCTGAAGAATATTGTAAATAGAGGTGTAATTGTATGATTAAAAGAGATGCTCTGTTTATGTGTTTTGGTTGATTTGATATGAAAGATCCGTTATCTACTCTATCACAATGTTCAATGTAATAGAGTTGTGAATACCTCCAAAAATCTAAGCCAAATGAGGTTAATTATCACTTTCTTAAGAACTTTTGAATATGACATGGGAATGGGACCTGCTCACTTATTTAGGATCTTCATGTTCAGGCTGAACTCACCGCCAGGTTCCAAAAGTCCACTGGATTGTCTCTTCAGCAGCCACTTTTCTTATCTGTAGAGTACTTATTTTTAAATATTCTGTTAATATTTCTTTGTAATGTACATACCCCTCATTTACTACAAATAAAGTAGGAAAGACTTTATTGAATGCAGCATGATGGCTTTGAAGTCAAGTCAAACACATTTAAATACATTGGAAGTATGAAGTGAAGTGTCTTTGGGCAAGATCAAGCTGGGGTGTATGGTCAATGAACACCCCTGATTTAGACCACTGAAATCAATTAAAAAAAGAAGACAAGAGCAGTCTGAGACTGCGTACCTCTGCCAATGCTGAACATTCCTTGAATTTCTATGTTTTACTAAGGTAAAAATATTTCTACACCAACAGCTGCTTTATTAGGTACACCTTACTAGTACCAGGCTGAACCCCCTTGCCTTCAGAACTGCTATAATTCTTCATGGCAGAGATTCAACAATGTGCTGGAGGCTTGAATCAAGTGGTCAATGTCCTCTGACATCAAAAAGGGATTTTAGCCTAGAGAACTGCCACTTATTGGGTATTTTCAACTTTTTGGACCATTCTCTATAAACCCCAGAGATATTATGTGGGAAAATTCCAGCAGATCAGCAGAAATACACAACACAACTTGTTGGTGGCCATGGGCTTAATTTGAGAAAGGTGGAAAGTGTTGTGAATCTTCATAGAACCTGGCAGTTTGAGGCAAATAGAGATTGGGTTGACTATACTTTCAATCACAAATGGACAAATGAACTTAGGAGAAAGTTTACAAGAGTCAGTCTTCAGAGGAATGTCTTTAGTGGAAGGCCAAACACTCTGAGCTGGTTCAAAGATAGGTGCTGGGGTCTGGTGTTGATCTGCCAGCCATTTATTGTGCTTCAAGGTCAATAGAAGCACATCTGTCCAGGTGATGCTGGACAGATGGAACAGCAATCTTCCCTTCTTAGGAGGATAGGAAAACAGGGGAGGTTGCTGTCCCAGACACTACTCAAAAGGGGAGAGACCAGTGACGGAGGAGGTCATGGAGTTGCGGGTGTACTCAATATACAGTCGGTGTGAGGATTGGTCAGTGTGAGGGTTGTTTGATGCCACACACCCGACAGCTGCTGCCAACTCCTGATTGGCCCGTTCTATCTAGCCACTGAAATAAGGATGATAACTAGAAGATAGTCTGTCATTGGCACCAATAGCTGAACAAAAGGACTTCCATACCTTTAAGGTGAATTGTGGTCCATGGTTAGAGATGATATCCAGAGAAATGCCATGCAGCCAGAATACATGTTGCATGAGAAGTTCAGCAGTTTGGAGGGCCGAAGGAAGCTTAGATAATGAAATCAAATGCACTGCCATGAAAAATCTGTTAATTGTGGTAAGTATAACAGTGTGTCCATCCAAGGGAGGTAGACCAGAGACAAATCCACAGCAATATGGGACCAGGGACAGCTAGGCATAGGTACGTAACAGGAGCAGCTGTCCACTCATCGGTGAGTTTGAGGATTTACTGCAGGCATAGACAGAACAACCAGAAATATAGGCATGAACTCCTTCTCAAATGCAGCCAACCAAAACATTCTATGATGGTATGTTATCATTCGATTAATACTAGGGTGACAAAAGAACTTAGCTATGTGAACCCAATGCAAAACTTAAGACCTCACTATTCTAGAAACATACTGCTTGTTGGGAGGGCCATTCCCTGGATCTGAATCATCTGCCAAAGCTCCTCAGATGACTGACTCAATCTCCCACAAAAGGAAACCAATCACACAGGACAGAGGCAGGATGGATTCAGGCAGGTTCAGAAGTTTCCATGGGAGAAAACTGATAGGAGTGAGTCTCAGGTTTAACATTCCCACCCAGACCGGTAAGTGATGGAAAAGTTAACCCTGCCAAAGAACAGGGCACACCAGGCCCAGCAGAAATTTAACTTCTTAGCAGACTGCAGATGAGCTAGGTTCTTATGGTCAGTCTAGACGATAAAAGGATGCTTGGCTCCCTCCAGCTAATGTCTCCATTCCACCAAGGCTAGTTTAATGGCCAGCAACTCCCAATTGCCCATGTTCTGCAGGTGAAAGACAACAAGAGAAAATATTATTATTTACCATATCAACTCAACAGTCTGAGGCATCATCATCCTCCACAATGAACTGGCAAAACAGGTCTGGATGAACAAGAACTAGTGCAAACGTAAACCTCTCCTTGGGGGCTGTGAAGGTCAATTCAGCCACCTCATCCTACTGAAAGCAGACTTTGATAGAAGGGAGTCTGGTTAAAGGAGAGACTAATTGACTGTAGACAAAGATGAACAAGTTAGCAAACCTAAGGAAACACTGAAGCTGCTTTGTTTTCAGACCTAGGCCATTCCACAACTGCCTTAATCTTTTCAGGATCCATGTTCAGCTGCCCACTCTCAATAACATAGCCTGGGAAACTCATAATGCTCACATGGAACTCGTATTTCTCAGCCTTTACGAAAAACTTATTCTCTAGTTAACATTGCAGTAGCTGTCGTATGTGCTGGCAATGCCCCTCCAGGTTGCAGGAGAAAATCAAAATGTCATCCAAGTAGACAATCCCGGAATATGTCATTCACTAGTGCCTGAAAGATTGCATGTGCATTAGTAAGTTCAAAGGGCATCACCAAATGTTTAAAATGGCCAAGCAGAGTTTTAGAAAAAAGCCATCTTCTACTCATCCCCTTCACAGATAGTAGGCATTCCACAGATCTAGTTTAGAGAAGACCTCCCCCTACAGGGGAGGAGGATGGCCGAATGATGTCTGCAGCTAAGGACCTGGAGATAAATTGCTCCGTGGCTTCACTTTCTGGATGAGAGAGATCACAAAGGTGAGTTGTAGGAAGTGGAGCTCCAGTCTATAGTACAGTCATGAGGCCTATTGGGAGGTTGTAAGAGTGCTCGACTCCAACTAAAAATTTGACCAGGATTGTGAATTTGAAGCCACAGAGATTCAATAATTAGCAGGGTGCTAGTTGTATCAAACAAATATAGCTGGACCTGCTCATGGTTGTTGCCAGAGGGAATAAGCTGAAAAGTAGAAGTGCAGTCATTCAAAGAAAAACAAAAGTACGCCAATGGTGAAACCAGTAAAAGGTGCTCTATTTATGTGCATATTTTAAGTATTATGCATAAATTGTCCACAACCTCTGTAAGATCAAAGTTAACTTTTAAACTGCATATGTTTGAGGCTTTAAAATCTGTGGGACCAAGCAACTGAGCCACATGAAGTAATGACACTAAAATTATATTTGATATAATGCAGTTGTTGTAATCTCTCTTGGGATGAATGTACGTAGACTTTGCTTAAACTTACTGTTACTTTAATAACTACTTGTAACACTCTGAACATACATTTCACCACTTGTTAGTGAACAGCATGGGGAGGTGGAATAACACACGCTCACCCTGAACATCCCACTTAATTTCCATTCCTGAGGGAAACAGGTGCTAAACAAAGGTTCCTAGGTGACAACAGCTGTAACCTTATAACATTCCCTCCCCCTTTAAGAACAAGCTAGAAGATTCAAAAATTAAACAGTAAAAAGTAGTATTCAGTAATCCATTTCTTCTAAAACAGAATTACCATATACTGGTGAGGAAATGACCTCTGCAGCTTTATTTAACTGAACATAAACTTAAAATAATACTGCCTGGTGAACCCACAATTCAGTAAGACAATCTCTGTGGAGGCTTGTGTTGCCTCTTTGACCCTCTCAGTCCCTCTTTGGGGTCGTCCAGCCCTTGAACCAGTTCTGGACTTCTGGGCACCACTGATTTACTGACAGGCTGTGCATCCTGGATGGACTGTCCTTCATTTGCCACAGACAGTTCACCTGTTAAACAGACTGTTAAGAGACTCTGCCACTTCAGTAGCATTTACTGAGTTGCCCTCACTGTCCTTAAAAGAGGCCTGTTGTGACTCCTCCCCTCCAGGCTCAATACAGGCCCGAAGATGATCTTGGTGTCTGCAGACTTGCCGTCCGCCTGCAAGTTCCACAACAAATGACACTGGACCAGTCTGTTGTCGGACATCTCCTGGGAGCCTGGGAAGACCCTGGACAAAGTTCTTAAGAGACACACAGTCCCCAGGTTCAAGAAACTTCTGTCAGGCCTTTTTACCCCTCTACACTTCCTGTTTATCCTGAGCTGTAACTACCCTTGCACCCACATTCGGGTGGAGGAGGTCCAGGTGTGATTTGGGCCTCCTTCCCATCAACATCTCACCTGGGGAGACTCCAGTTGTAGTGTGGGGAATAATCCGATACTGGAACAGAAAACGGGAAAGCTTTGTGGTCGGAGAGTGTCCCGTCATCTTTTTCAGTCCATCTTTCAGGGTTGTAACAGCTCGTTCTGCCAAGCCGCTTGATGCTGGATGATAAGGTGCTGTGTGGACATGCCAGATTCCATTTTTCATCATGAATTCCTGGAAAACCTCACTGATGAATGTAGGGACATTGTCCGTCACCACAGTATCTGGCAGACAGTGTATAGCAAAAATACGTGGCAGGGGTCTTGATGTTAGACATGATGTGTACTTCCAGCCATTTGGAACATGCATCCACTGGCAATAAAACCATGTGACCCATAAATGGACAAAATCCAGATGGAGCCTTGACCATGGATGTCCCAGCCACTCCCATGGATGGAGCAGAGGAAGTGCCAGCATCTTCTGGTTACTTTGACACTGCCCACAGGTTTTCACCCTTTCCTCTATTGCCTGATCCATGCCTGGCCACCATACAAATGACCGGGCCCGGGAAACTCCTGGATGAGCATCATGCAGCTCTTCCATTACCTGTGCACACCCTGGTGGAGGAACAATCACTCTGGATACCCAGAAGAGACAGTCATCCTGTATACTCAGCTCCTGCTGCTCTTTTACATAAGATTTAAACAGGTCTTGTTCAAGAACTGTTGGCCATCCCTGCAACACCCACATTTTAACCTATGCCAGTACAGGGTCTCTCTCAGTCCACATTTTGATCTGTTTGCTGTCACTGGCATGTCTGACAGTCTATTTAACAAAAAAATAGTATTGGGGGCAAGTATGTTTGTTGTGATGTATCAGGGAGTGGGAGTTGGCTAAAGGCATCCGTATTAGCATTTTCACAGGCTGCTTTGCACACAATATAATACTGATAAGTTAAAAGGGTTAATGCCCAATGTTGAACTCATGCTGATGCCATGGGTAGAGTGCCCTTTGATTTGCTGAACAGACCCATAAAGGGTTTATGGTCAGTAAAAATTACAAAAGGGCAACCATAAAGGTACTGATGGAAACGTTTGACAGCAAATACTACAGCTAGACCCTCTTTCTCTAACTGTGATTACCCTTTTTCAGCTGCTGTGAGTGTGTGTGAAGCATATCCAATCGGTTTTTCTGATCCATCCTCCATTTTGTGCAACAAAACTGCCCCCAATCTATATGGTGAGGCATCACAGGACAGGACCAACTATTTTTCTGAATCAAAATGTCCAAGCAGTCTGTCACAATGCAATAAAGCCTTTACCTGCTGAAAAGCTTTTTCTTGCGCCTACTGCCACTTCCAAGTTTTATCTTTATGTAGCAGCTGATACAGTGGTGTGAGAACTGTTGAGAGGTCTGATAAAAACCTGCTCTAATAGTTTACTAATCCCAAGAAAGATCTGAGTTCTGCCCCATTCTTTGGGCTTGGGGCCTCCTTTATTGCCCTAACTTTCTCTTCTGCAGGAGACAGACCTCTAGCTGAAATCTTGTGGCTTAGATAGGTCACACTTGGAGCTTGGAAAACACACTTACTGCACTTTAAACGAAGCCCTGCTTCTGCCAACCTCTTCAACACCTGGTCAAGGTTTTGTAGATGCTCCTCCTCTGTTCTGCCTGTGACCAAGATGTCATCCAAGTAGACTGCCAAACTAGGGATATTTTGGAGCAAATTATCCATGGTGCATTGAAAAATGGCTGGACTGGATGCCACACCAAATACAAGGTGGTTGTATTTAAATAAACCCTTGTGGGTATTTATGGTGACATATTGCTTCGACTCCTCATCCAGCAGCAGTTGCTGATAAGCGGGACTCATGTCAAGCTTTGTGAAGGTTTTGCCACCCGCCAGCGTGGCAAAAAGATCCTCTACTTGAGGTAGCAGTTAAGGGTCAAGCTGGGAGGCTTGGTTTATCGTCAGTTTGTAGTCACCACATATACGCACCCGTCCATCAGGTTTCAGCACTGGGACAATTGGGGCTGCCCAATCCGAAAATTCAGTTGGGACAATAACCCCCAGCTGCTGAAGCCTTTCCAGCTCTGCCTCTACTTTGGCTTTCATTGCATAAGGTACTGAGTGAAATTTGAAAAAGCGCAGTACGGCCTTGGGGTCTATGCACAATTTCACTGTTGTGCCTTTGAGGGTGCCAAGTTTGTCCTCAAACACATAAGAATGTCTTCTGTTGCTCTCATGTGTTTGATTTCCCTCCAATTCAGGGAAATTCATCTGAGAATGTCCTGTCCTAATAAACTTGGCCCCTCTCCTTTAACTACAAACAGCTGTCCTGTTACTGTTTGTCCTTGATAGCCCGGCTTGACAGATATTGTCCCCAGAAGTGAAATGCATTCACCCGTATATGTTCTCAGCTTGACATTAGTCTCTTTAAGTGCAGGTACCTCCCCCTCGGGCCACAAGGTACAATAAGTGGTTCAACATCACTGAAGCAGAAGCGCCTGTGTCCACCTCCATTGCTAGTTCCTTTCAGTTTACTTGCAGCTTTGCACTTGTTGGGTCAGGTTGGGATTTGTGAAGGTCTGAGAGGTGGAACATATTGAAAGAAATCCTTTCTTCCTCCATTTCACTCTGTAGGTGATGTGCGTTCAATTTAGGCCTTGTCGTCCATCCTCCTTTCTTTTGTTTAGGTTTAGCAGCTCTACACTTCTTTGCAAGATGCCCCGTTTTCTGGCAAGTATGGCAAACTGTGTCTTTGAAAGTACAGTCATTAGCAAAATGTGCTGTCCCACACCGGTAACATTCAACAGATTTTATGGACCTGCTTGGTTTCACCCAGTGTCAGGCTACTCCCATTAGCTTGCTGAATGTCTTTGGTGTTGTTAACTGCTGTTTCCATGCCCTGTGCAATCTCCAGCGCTTTCTTAAACGTGAGTGTGGCTTCCACCAACAAACACTGCTGCGTGGCATCATCCTTCATGCTGCAGACCAGCCTGTCACGAAGCATATCATCCAGAGCTGTGCCAAACTCACAGTGTTCAGATAACTGTCTCAATTCTGCCACAAAAGCTGCCACTGACATATCTGGTTTGCAGGAATGAGTATGGAACTTGAAACGTTGCACAATCACTGAGGGTTTCGGGTTGTGATGATTTTGTATCATCAGCACCAACTCTTTGAAGCTGATGTCTCCTGGTTTCCGTGGAGTGGCTAAGTTGAGTATAAGCCTGTATGTTTTAGCATTTTTAATGCTAAAATACAATTATTGTCCATGAAGTTTCAAATTTCCTGTTTTCCAGAAAAAAAAACCTGAAAAAATAGTACCGCACATTTTCATTTCTTGATTAAGATGTCAAATTATTGTTGTTTACTTGCATTCCTGAGCAGAAAAATTAGTTTTAGTGGTTTAATGTTAAGTTTGATTAATTTCTGACTTCTCAGAGAAGCCCAGTGAGCTGACTCAAATTTGGGCATAAAAAGGTGAATTCAGTTTGAAATTTCTCATTCCTGTTCAAAATGGTAAAACATAGAGAACTCCATGTAAAGGAAAGAGTCTGCATTAAAGACCCTCATAATGCTGTATGGTCTTTAGTTTTTATGACAGGTGGTCTAATACATTTGTTAAGCACTCTACATAAGTTAGTACCATGGCTCACAGGCAAAATAGGAGCTTTGGTAGATATGTGTCAGCGTTTTGGCTGTCATCATGTTGGTTTTTTGGAGGCAGAAAATGCCTGCTATGGACGTAAGGGTGGAGTGCTAGTGCAAGATTGATTATCAAGGTGCATCTATAAACTTTATGGGTGCAGCGCACAGGCACACGTATCAGCTAATTAGTTTTAAGGAATGGGCTAATACTAAAATCATAAAATTTCACTCACTAAAACTGAAATACAAAGTTCTTGGATACTTCTTGGAAATATTCCAAAAGTCTCCAACACCACACACAGTGAAAATGTCCAGTTCAATGACTCATAGTAGTAGAAGAGGCCTAGCAGATTCTGTTTGCTCCAGCTGCCTCTGTCAGGACAGCTGTAAATCAGTGCAGCCACATCCATAACTCTATTATCAATGTGCATGAGTTATAACAAAATTCATCCCACTCAGAGTTGCTTTGTGGAGGGAAACGATCCATGGAGACCAAAACAGTTTTTTGTACCAGGCTGGTAATATGATTTTTAATGCTGTAAAGTTGGACATGTTAAAATGGGGAATTGACTCCCTGTTGGATCCAGCCTCAAGTGGCCTTTAGAGGAACTGCAGCTTTTGCCACTTTGCAAATTACCGTTAATGCTGTGATCATTATTTGAGAGGGCATCAGTTTTTGTGGCTGTGCGATGTGGTTTCCAGTGTTTCTGTGGCTGAAAGAAATAATGAGGTTTAGCTGTTATGTATGTACCTTTCAGCTGCTCCCTTGTTATTTTCCCCAAGGGGTCGCCACAAAGGTTTTTTATCGGATGCCCTTCCTGATGCAGCCCTCCATGGTGAGAGGGGCTTGTGAGGTTTAGCTGTTATGGGTGTTATTTTTTAAATGTTAAAAAAAGAAGCTGTGCAGTGTAAGAAGCCCATCAAAGCAAAAAAGGCTAAAATGTCTAAAAATCACACATAATTTACTGTGTACAAGTGGCTTTCTAAAAACATGAAAATTTCTTAGAACCGTCAAGGGGCGCATTTTGACTCCGTCATTCTAAAATCATGTAATTATTTTACAATAAGACCCCATCAGCTCATTTTTCCCAGCTTTTCCTAAAATGGGATTAGTTGTCATATAGTAAATTTTGGGATGTCTGGGATAAAAAGAAAAAAAATATTACAACTATGTATTGCTACATCCACTGTGGGTGTAATTTAAACTCCAGTCATTGTAAAATGCTTTGTTCACTATTCGTCGCTTGGCTGGCTGCCTCGCAACATGTATTGTTTACACACATTTTGATATAATGGCTGCTACAGGAGCCAGAGCTAGCTGGATGACGTTGATAGATAAATATGTACTGTAGTTAGATTAAAAAAATTAATAACTATTGCACTGCTGAACGGGTCGGGGAAGGGATATTAAGTTGTGGCAGAGCCGGGCAGCTTGCTGGCTGTACAGAGCAGTGGGGAAACTTTAGCTGAACCTCCCCGAATACAAATGTGGCAAACTAATCCGAGCAAGTAAAGAGTAAAATCTGGAGCGGAGTAGCTCACATGAAATAGTTTTAGACATGCAGACCAGAGCCAAGGAGATGAAGGGCTGCAGAATATAGATGCTGTGATAAACTTTCAACCGTTTTAATTTTACAATAATTAATTCATTAAAATATGTTGCTTATTGTGTTATAGCAGCTGTGAGGTGAATTTTAAAATGTAGACAATAATCTGCTCAGTCTGTTCCACAGTGAGCACCCTTTTTTAATACCTCCTTTTTTTTGTTACAGCAACTGACACCACATGTTAACCTAAATTAATTTTAAGTTTTCAATAATGTGTTACATTGGTTCAATGAGTAATATATGTGTTAGTTATTGTGTGCCTCAGTCATTTTAACACCAATGTGTGTACCTTACGGCTGCTCCCTTGTATTCTCCACCAAAGGGTCGCCACAGCAGATTAATCCGCATTGGTAATTTGGCAGAGGTTTTACCCCTCCTGACGCAACCCTCTATGGTGAGAAACTCTAGTAAATGCTGTTACTCTAGTAAAACTTAAACTTAAATGTTTATTTTGTTCAGTCTTATACATAATTAGAAATATTACATAAAGATTAACAACCAAACTTCTTTTAAAAAAAGACCAAAATACCATTTTTGCTGCCATTTTAGGGTGGAGTCAAAATGAAAATTACTTAAAATGAATTCAAGCAGGTGGCAGCATGGTGGCGTGGTGGTTAGCACTGTTGCCTCCCAGCAGGAGGGTCTGGTTTTGCAGCCAGCTGCCTCTTACCTTTCTGTGTGGAGTTTGCATGTTTTCTCTGGGTGCTCTGGCTTCCTCCCACATTCCAAAGATATTTGGTTAATTGGCAATTGTAAGTTGACTGTAGGTGTGAATGTGTGCACGAATGGCTGTGGGTTGACTCTGCGACAGACTGGCAACGTATCCAGAGTGTACCCTGCCTTTTGCCCTATGATAGCTGGGATAGGCTCCTGCGCCCCCTGTGACCCTGAATTGGACAAGTGGAAGAAGATGAATGAACGAATTTAAGCATTTTTTGAGTTTTTTTACTGGCGTGTGGTATGTTAAGCTCATGCGGCCCCCTCTTTAATTACTGCACGAGTTTAATACCAAAGTAACTTTAAATGCTAAACTATGTGTCCTTGGAATATACTCAAAGAACTTTCTACAAACACAGAAACAGTAAGCAGTTTTGGACTTTGGACTTCTACAAGCCAGGAGAGCTATTGCACTATGCTGGAAGAGTATGGACACTCCTACAATGAAAATGTGGATGAAGGAACTTTCTGAATGGACTGGACTGGAAAGACTAACATACGTTGCCAAGGGC
>VUQH01059322.1:0-10113 GCA_015106775.1 Etroplus canarensis | reverse complement strand
TGACCCCCCCCCCCCCAAACCACCACCTGCAAATCCTAAATGATCCGGTATACCCCCCCGAATTTCCTCCTTATATGTGATGGCTGGTCCTTGCTGTGTTTTCTCTTCCAAAGGGCCTTCTCTCTCTCTCTCTCTCTCTCTCTGCCCCTCGCTTTTGTTGCTGAAATGTGTTATCAGCCCCTCACATCACCACCAAGCCTCCAAAACTGCGCACCGATACACTTTTTTTTTTTTAATTCCCGGCTCGGTTCCGATGAAGCCCTTCAAGAGATTTTTCCCCCCAAAAATGGTTTAAATAACAGAAAAAGAAAACGTGACCAAGACGTGAAAATCCCTCGAAATGTATCCACGTTTCTTGCAGGTGAAACAGCAACCCCCGCTGTCAGGCTCGATTTGTTTTTACAGCCTATATATGTGTACACGCTGTCATACAGAAATGCGTTTATATATGTAGAGTCCTCTTGAGTCCGAGGTGGGTAAACAGGCGACTTGAGGCTACATGTGCATTTACATTCACAAAAAGTAGGACGCGGGGCTGTTGCGGCAGCACATTCCCACCGTGAAGGCCGCTCCCCTCCTGGCCGCCGGTCGAGGAAGGTGAAAGACAGGAATAACCAATTCTTGGAGGTTATTATTTTCTCCCTTTCTCTCTCTCCGAGAATAGTAGCCTACATGGAAGAGATAGACGGCGCTTTACAGAGACGGGGTGGGGCCACGCAGCGCTCATTGAACCCTGGGAAGGAAGGACCGAGAGAGGAGGAGAGGCCGCTTCGCTTCGTCACGTGGCCCGGGCGCGGAGCTGCGTCAGCGGGGCGGCTGTGCGGAGGAAAAGGCGCCCTCTTCAAAGAAAACGACCTAGTGTGTTTTCTATAGAGCAGGGGTATCGAACCTGTGGCTCCGGACCGCCATGCGGCTCCCTGTGACCTCAACAAGAACAGGCTACAGTGGTTATTGTTGTTTATCAGTGCCTCAAGTCCTTCTTTAAAAGTCTCCAGTTGTAAAAATGTGTAGATTATACACCGAATTGAAAAAAGTTGCCATATTTCTTTAGCTGAAATGTAGCCATGTCTTTTTCCTGTCGGGTGCCTTTACCCTCTTAATTTTACTAAACTTCATACCCTCAGTGGCTTGACTTTAGTCCTCCTGATTATGGATTTCAAAACGAGAAAAAGAAAAGTCAGAGGAGCATAGGGACGCATCCCCTGTAGTGTAATGGTCCATACATTCACCTTACAAGTGAAAGGTCCCTTTCGAGTCCAGGTGGGGACACAAGTCAGGAAGGGAATCCAGTGTAAGACCTCTGCCATATTACCAGTGGCGACCCGCTGGGGGGGCGATACAAGGGAATAGCCAAAAGTACAGAGAATTTAATGGTGCCTGATTTTAGTGTCAACTCTCCTGGCTTACCATTGCACTTGATCTGTGGCGGGACATTAATCAGATTTAACTTGAAACTTCCCTTAATTGACCATTTAATATTTTTTTCTAATTTTCAAAGCTGTGAGGCTTGTATGTTTTATTTATTATTTTTAGGCAGACCACTTTTAATTTGATCAATGCCCACAAACACATAGGACTCAAAGTGGCTTTAAAGCTCCTATGTTTCAAAAACAACACGGTGTTAATTTAATAAAAAATATAAAGTTAATGTAACGTAAATAATAAATGGTCCACTGCAGAGTAGTCACGTGTTAAAAGATTTGAGTTCTTTGCATCTATAAGTAATATTGATAATATAATTTTTAATTGATAGGCTAGGACACCTTCATTTCACTTCATTATAAGACTCTAGTATGTTTTGCAGCTCCACACTGATAATGTTGTAAACAATTGCTTGAAATGGCTCTTTTGATAGACAAGGTTGCCAACCCCTGGTATGGAGCATGGATCTCAAACCTGCAGCTCTGGAGCTGAATGTGAGTCTTTTGTCCATCGCTAGTGGCTCACTGTGGCTTTGACATGGAAGCAAGATGAATATGAAAGTTATATATATATTTAAACTTTGCTGAATCTCAATTGTAGAGGCTAGTACTGACGTATGACTCATCTTTAGTCCCCCTAGTCATGGACTCCAAATCCAGAAAAAGTAAAAGTCCCATAGGAAAATAGAGAATTTAGTAGTACATGGACAGATTAGTCTCATGTTTACTAGTATGCTTGATACACAGTTGAACTTTAGTCAAAAGTCAATTTCAAACTTTGATGTTTTTTGTCTGCTTTTACTATATTTAAAGCTATAGGCTAATAATTGTTTAATTTATTATCGAAGTAGGCTCCCCCTAATTTGACTTACTTGTACAAAAACAGGTAGGACTAAACTTATTCGGCTGTGTTGCCTTCAGATCAGACATAAGAAGATATAATTCATTTATTCTGAAGTTGGGAAATTCTTTTGCCACAGTAGGAAAAATGGTTAAGATAAACTTAAACACATAACTAATGGTCTAAATAAGTAAGCATTATAAGGTTTTGGGGTCAACAATTGCTTAAGAGTGGCCATTTTGATAGTAAAGGTTTTGGCTTTGCAAATACACTGACCTCATTATTTGAAACTTTAGTAATATTTGATATGAGCATTCATTGTAACAGTATATATATATATATATATATATATATATATATATTAATATATATATATATATATATATATGTTACAGAAAACAAGGAAAGGCAGCTTGTGTAACTGATTTTGATTACTTACTGTAAAGCTACCAAAAAGTAAAGCTTTCAAATAAATGCAGTAAGGTGCAACAATTTTCCTCTAAAAATGTTGTAATTTAGGACTGTCAAGTAGCATACAATTAAATTCTTTAACCAGGGGTTAAGGTTACACAACAAAAGTGAGGGGGTATGGAGATCCTCCAGAGGAAAAAAGTCCCATCTTCTGCAGTTTGACATTCAAAGAGTTCGGTGTGGACTTCACTTAATCAGTTTTTAAGCTAAATCATCTTAAGTGTTATATGCAGCAAAAACTACTCCAAAAACAGACAAAAAACTGAAACCAATCCTTTTATTCAGGTTGCTGCAACGGTCCAAAATACAAAAACCCATAAGGTAAAAAACTAACTCAATCCAAGAAATGGGCAGGGAACACAAGAGGGAAGTAACACAGATGCTAAAACAAAGGACACAGGACTATACACTCATGGCCACTTTATTAGGCACACCATAGTGGTACTGGGTTGGTACTTTTGTTCTGCCTTAATTCTTCATGGCAAAGCTTTAACATGCTAAAAACATTCCTCAGGTCTTTTGGTCCATATTGACATGATGGGATGACACAGTTTGTTGGCTGCACATCTATGATGCAATTTTCCTGTACCACCACATCCAAAAGGTGCTCTATTGCATTAAGATCTAATGATTGTGGAGGCCATTGGAGTACAGTAAATTTATCGTCATGTTTAAGAAACCAGCTTGAGATGATTTGAGCTTTTTGACATGGTAAGTTGTCCTGCTGGAAGCAGCCATCTGAAAACGAGCATAGTCGTGAAGTCATAAAGGGTCAGACACATTCAGCAATGAAACTCAGGGAGACTGTGGTATTTAA
Organism: Etroplus canarensis; assembly: GCA_015106775.1. Lineage (NCBI taxonomy): Eukaryota > Metazoa > Chordata > Actinopteri > Cichliformes > Cichlidae > Etroplus > Etroplus canarensis. The sequence continues at coordinate 6,563 of VUQH01059322.1, read as the reverse complement.
ATGATGCTCAGTTGGTACTAATGGGCCTAAAGTGCCAAGAAAACATCCCTGCACCATTAAACCACCACCAACAGCCTGAACCACTGCTACAAAGCATAATGGATCCATTCTTTGATGTTGTTTATGCTTAATTCTGACCCTACCACCTGAATGTCACAGCAGGAATTGACAAGCATCAGACCGGCCAACATTCTTCCTGATCTTCTATGGTTCAATTTTGGGGAACCTGTACAAATTGTAGACTTAGCTGATAGGAGCAGAACCTGGTGTGGTCTTCTGCTGGCGTAGCCCAGCTTAATTTGTTGTGAGTTCAGAGATGCTCTTCTGCTTATCTTGCTTGTAACAAGCAGTTATTTGAGTTACTTCCTATCAGGTCTAGCCATTCTCATTTGACCTCTGGCATGAACAAAGCATTTTCGCTCAGAAAACTGCTGCTCACTGGATATTTTCTCTTTTTCCTTCTGAATATTCAGGCCAGCCTGTCTGGCACCAATAGTCAAGTCATGTTCAAAGTGCCTAAAATCACTTTTCTTCATCATTCTGATGCCTGTTTTAACTGCAGCAGTTTGTCTTGACCAAGTCTACAAGCCTGAATGCACTGGGTTACTGCTATGTGATTGACTGATTAGATATTGGTATTAATGAACAGGTATACCTAATGAAGTGGCCAGTGAGTGTATATAGACACAACAAGGGGTAATTAGGGATGAGACATAGCTGAATCTAATTACTACAATAACAGAAAAAAAGTAAAACTAAAAGCAAGGTATGAAAGGCAGACAATTATCAAAATAAAACAGGAAATAAGCTAAAAGTTGACCACTAAAAATAGAAAAAGAAACTGATAGTACAAAATAATACAGAGGAAACACTGGGGAGGAAAGAATGATATACCAAATGAAAGTAAAAACCAATAACTGAAACTCAAACCCCATAACCTATAACTCAAATATTGAAAACTGAAATAAATATGAAAAGAAACAGGAATCAAAACCCAGGAATTAGAAACTAGAACTGTAGAATAACAGGGAGAAACAAACTGAACACACTTAGAAATCATAAAACCCACAAATCCCACAGACCATAACACACATTTAATATTCAGGCATACATACTGTGTACTTATTCAGAGATTTTCATGTCAGCCATTTTTTTTGTTATGATTAGACACTTGTTTAATAACTTTTTAACACTAACATGTACCCTATCTGGAAAAAAGTGTGTTGTCTGTTTCACCCCAAAAATTTAAGGAGCATTAATTATAATAAAACAATTGCACTATATTCACAATTTAAACTTATTTACACAACAGAAAAAATAAAGCCACAAATAAAAGGAAACTACCATGTTGTGGCTGCTGCATTTTCAAGCAAAAATTAGTGCAGACAACTGAGCTGACATTAGCACTCTCTGCTCCAGCAAGCTCTGATTGATGTATTCCAAAATGATCAGCTTCCTTATAAGACCCATCATCACCACTAGCTTAAGTGCAGTATATGTACTATAACCTGTAACCAAACCTACATACACTGATGTAATTACCTCTTGTACTGTCAACCTCTTGATGGAAGCCAGGGCAAGGCCTTTCTTTTTCTGCATCTTGATCTGGCCATATCAAGTAAAATGCAGGGTTTTGTGAACTACAGCCTTGACAGTGAAGGCAATCTATCAGTTCACTGTTATTAGACCCACACAGCTCTCCTATCACAAAAAGCTAAGACTTGATTAATCAGACTCTCTTATTAATCCCATGAGAGGAAAGGGACAGCTTTGAACTTTTATGTACTGGTGACCGCTGAAAAATCTATTTAGAGCCATGTTTTCCTGCTGAGTGGCCAGACTTGGTTGTGAAAAGACTTTGAAAGAAGTATCCCTTAAGGGGACTTAAAGAGACTGGTCATTTGTGCAGTTAGGTCTTTCAGACACTGGGTGGCAGCAGTCTTCTAAATCGGTACAGCAGGTTTAGGATTAATTTCCTTGCTCATCCCAATATCTACATAGGTGGAAAATATGCACAGAGACATATTTAATTTGAAGTTTTTTCTGAAATTGCTCTGTAAAATAAAACTGTAAACCAACTAAATGCTTATACTTAAATGTTGTGAATCAATTTTGAGGTGAAATACACAGGTAGTAATTTAGAATTTATGATTATTTACCATTTCTTGCAATAATTCTGTTAATCTTAAGTCAACTGTGGAGCACACCATACTGAAAAAAGTAACATTAACATCAGAGTGAACTCTTTCTTGAAAATAATCAACTTAACCTGTTATGTTTTAAACATACATTTACTGTGGAGCGTCAAAGTTATTTGTCACGTTATTTTATTCATCCATTTATCTAATTCAGGGTCACAGGGGGGCTGGAGCCTATCTCAGCTGTAATAAAATGAGGCGAGGTACACTCTGGACAGGTTGCCAGTCTATTACAGGGCTAACAAAGTGGCAGGCAACTATTCATGCGCGCAGTCACACCTATGGCCAAATTAGAATCACCAGTTAACCTAAGAAGCATGTCTTTGGACTGTAGGAGGAAGCTGCAGTACCGAAGAGAACAGGCAGACTCCACACAGAAGTGGATTCAAACACAGGATCTTCTTTCTGTGAGGTGACAGTGCTAACCACTTCATCAATGTGCTGCCTGTTATTTTTACACACACATATATTCATTCAATTGTGGAGCACACTATGCCAAAACAAATAACATTCATCTCAAAGTGAACTGTTTCTTGACAATCAACTAAACATGTTGTTTTAAATATATATTTACAGTAGAGCATAAGAGTGCTTTTTATGTTGTTTTATACACATTTAAAAACAATCATGAAGACATCTATTGAGGAAACAACTCATTTTCTATTTATCATAAATTATCTAAGCCATTTTACTTAACTTTTCATCCCGACTGTACCTTAACTACTCATTCCCTGTAACCTTACTTTCCAGGAACTCAAGAGTGTAGAGGAGGACCCAGATGCAGAACACTCAAGCAGCCAGAGTAAAACTAAAAATGAGCCTTTATTTGGCTGAATTTCCAAAAAGAACAAAGTCCAAAAAAACCAGGATCCACAAAAAAGGCACGAGGCCTCAAGTAAGCACTCACAAACATAGAGGCCAGGATACATGCACTAGGCTGATTAGGGAAGTGGAGAGAGGAAGGTAACAAGGCATAGGTACAAGAAATCACTCACAGGTGAAAACAATCAGGAAAATTAGGTAGAGGCAGACAGGAAACAAAACTAACACAGGGCATCAAAAGGAAACAAATATTCAAAGTGAAAAGTGGAAATAATGAAAAGACAAATACTAAACATAAAGAGAAGAGACTCACATTAACATGAAGATGGAGACAAAGGTATGCTGGAGGATGAAGACATAAAACAGAAGGATGAAACATTGAGAAAATTAAAAAACATGAGGAAAAAACTCAAAATAGAAACTAAAGCTATAATAAAGACCAAGAATTCACGACTATTACTAGAACAGCAAGTAATAAACAGGCATCCACAACTCCATGAAAACTAGGCAGGATCCAGAACTCAAACAGTGAAATAAGACTAGAATTCAGCACCCTAAGATAACTATGAAATCATGAACCAATGCACAGGATTGCAAAACAGAAACTTCTTACTTGGAAGATCATGTAGTAAAGACAGAAATCAAAGACTGAAAAAAATCAAAAGGAATCATACTCACTATTAAAATTCAAAACTAAACCAACAGAATAAGAATCAAAATTTTAATCTCTACAGATAAAAATGAAACCTTGACAAGTCTGAGCTCAAATACGTTCACAAAGAATTAAAATGCAAAAATGAAAAAAATAGAACAAAACAAAAAACCCAGAAAACTCTAGGATCATGACAGTGACTTTTAAAACTAGTAGAGGGCACAATTTCCTGATTTAATTTCCTCTTTGCTATACTGAAAGCTGAGCTCAGCTTACTCTAGATCACTGGAGAATTCAATTGATGTTCTTTTATTGCTGATAGTTAACTGTTATCATAAACTATGGAAGATAATTACAACTAAAATACTCCATTATGACAGAGTGTGCCCAAGTGTTCTCTCCTACTGTATAGCCAGTGCAAAAAGCAGGACATAGGACTGTCTCAGTATGGATTGTCTCAGTGACATTAAAAGTAAAATGCAGACTAAAACCTGTCCTCTAGGTTTTGTGGTGGGTTTTGGTAGCAAGTCCACTGCTAAACTGGCGCTCTTCCAAGCGGAGGAGAATCCTTCCGTCTGTTAGAGTAACATGAAAAAATTCCAGCCACACATTTTTGTTTTGACAGTAATCTAGTAAATGAGCTCTTCTCTCGATTGCATACCTCCACCTCTCTAGGCTCTCTTCCACTTGCTCCCTACTCTTACTACAGATCACAATGCTGTCTGCAAGCATCATAGTCCACAGAGACTTCTTTCTGATCTCATCTGTCAACCTGTCCATAACCAAACAAAAAGGTGCTCAGAGACAGTTCCTGGTGTAATCCCACTCTCACTTGGAACCCATCTGTCACTCCTATACCCTAAAACCCCAACACCGTCTCACTGTCGTCATACTTGTCCTGCACCACCTTCACATACTTCTCTGCCACTCCTGACTTCCTCATACAATTCCACACTTCCTCTCTTGGCACCCTATCATATGCTTTCTCTGGATTCACAGAGACACAGTGCAACTCCTTCTGACCTTCTCTATACTTCTCCATCAACACTCTCAAAGCAAACATTGCATCTGTTGTACTTTTTCTCAGCATGAAGCCATACTGCTGCTCGTTGATGGTCGCCTCTCTTTTTAACCTAGCTCAAGAACTCTTTCCCATCTTCATGCTCATCAACTTGATTCCTCTGTGGTTACTGTAGCTCTGCACGTCATCCTTATTCTTGAAGATAAGTACCAGTGCACTTCTCCATTCCTCAGGCATCCTTTCGATCTCCAAGATTGTTTTAAACAATCTGATGTCTCTCCTAGACATCTCCTTACCTTCACAGGTATGTCATCTGGACCAACTGCCTTTCCACTCTTCATTTCTGCTCTCACTTCCTCCTTACTAATTCTCTGCACTTCCTGATTCACCATCTTTCCTCCATCTGACTTCCTCTCTCTCTCATTTTCCTCATTCATCAGCTTCTAACAGTGCTCCTTCCACCACACAACACACTCTCTTCACTCATTAGTACATTTGCAGCTCCATCCTTAATCACACTAATCTGCTGCACATCCTTTCCAGCTCTGTCTCTATGTCTCACCAAACGATACAAGGCCTTCTCTCCTTCCTTGGTGTCCAGTCTCTTATACAACTCACTCAGCCTTTTCTTTTGCCACTTCTCTCTTTGCTGTGCACCTAGACTCCCAATAATGTCTACTTTCTTCATCTCCCAGAATATCCCACTTCTTCTTTGCCAGCTTCTTCCTTTGATTACTTTGCTGCACTTCCTCATTCCACCACCAAGTCTCCTTATCTTCTTTCCTCTGTCCAGAGGATGCACCAAAGACCTTCTTGACTATTTCCCTCACCACCTCAGCTGTACTTTCCTGGTCATCTGGTAACTTGTCACTACCATCCAGACCTTGTTTTAATTTCTCCATGAATTCTGCACATCATTCTTCCTTCTTCAACTTCAACCTTGTAATCCTTGGCTCTACCTTCACTCCCTTCTTCTTGCTTTCCAAAGTCACCCACCATCCACCATTGGATGCCAGCTAGCTACATTCTCCCCTGACATCACCTTGCAGTCTCCCTCCTCTTTCAGGTTGCACCTCTAGTCCACCTGTGTACAACTTCCTCTACTCTTGTAGGTCACTCTATGTTCCTCCCTCTTCTTGAAATATGTGTTCACAATAGCCATTTCCATCCGTTTTGCGAAATCCACTACTATCTGTCTCTCCACATTCCTCTCCTTTCCACCATACCATACCCTCTCTTTCCTTTCACTTACATGCCCACTAAATTCTGCTCCAATCACCACTCTCTCTCCCCTGGGAACTTTCTCTACCACTTCATCTAACTTTCTCCAGAATTCCTCTCTCTCTTCTGACATCCAAATTGTGGGATATACAATGCATCTGAAAAGTATTCACAGCGCTTCACTTTTTCCACATTTTGTTGTGCTACAGCCTTATTCCAAAATGGATCAAATTCATTCTTTCCCTCAAAATTCAACACACAACACCCCATAATGACAATGTGAAAAAAGTTTTTTTGAAATGTTTGCAGATTTATTAAAAATGAAAAACAAAGAAATCACATATATGTAACTATTCACAGCGTTTGTCCAGTACTTTGTTGATGCACCTTTGGCAGCGAATAAAGCCTCAAATCTTTTTTGAATATGATGTCACAAGCTTGGCACACCTATCTTTGGGCAGTTTTGCCCATTCCTCTTTGCAGAACCTCTCAAGCTCCATCAGGTTGGATGGGCAGCATCGGTGCACAGCCATTTTCAGATCTCTCCAGAGATGTTCAATTGGATTCAACTCTGGGCTCTGGCTGGGCCACTCAAGGACATTCACAGAGTTGGCCTAAAGCCACTCCTTTGTTATCTTGGCTGTATGCT
>VUQH01059318.1:0-17371 GCA_015106775.1 Etroplus canarensis | reverse complement strand
AGAATGCTGTAAAACGTAGCCCCCATTTTCTCACCCCCCCCTTTTTTTTTTTATTTTATTTTAAAATATATTATTTTTTTTATTATTTTTTTTTTTATTTTTTTTTGTATTTTTTTTTTTTTTTTTTTTTTTAAATAATTTTTAAAAATATAATAAATATATTTGCAAAAAAAAAAAAATAAAAACATCTCACAAAAAAATCCTGAAAAACACTAATTAAGAAAAATGATGTGACGTATGTATGCTATGAGTTCACACTCAGCCAGAGGACATTTGACCTGTCAGACTGAGCTCTGGATACATTATCCTAATTGTAGACCTTTCCCTACAATTTTACAGTAAGTCACACGTGCAGCGCCAAAGCATTTCTTCACACTGCCTGGGTAAAATGAATGGGATCCTGAAATTTCTATATACCACATTTTGGGATCTCAAGCTGCAACCTTTCCCCTCTGTCTGACACACTCAATGGGAAACAACAAAGAGGCAGAGGTGGAGCTAGTGAACCCACGTGAAGTTTAACTGACAATAAAAGTGACTGTGTTGATTACTGTAACAGCTCTTTAAAAAAAAACCTTATAAGCCCTTTCTCAAAATAACTGTTTTACAAATGTAAATATAGTTTGCATTTTTAATATTTTCCAGCCATCACAAATGCATTTAAACACAACTAAAGCATGTTTCTAAGGTAACACAAATTAATACTATAGTTAGTAAAGGTTTGTAAAGTCCTGTTTTGAAACCTCTAGTTTAGTGTTTGCACCATCACCACCTTGGTCTTTTGAAACCAGACATGATGAATGAGGGGCAGCTTTGATTGCAAAGAACATGCTCATTGGCTAGCAATTTGTCAGTCACAGGTCGCAAGCCAATGAACACGTCCTAGGACTATTGTCTTTTCTAAAATTTAGAATGACCAAAATTTACAAAACGAAGTCAATGTTTTATTCTGTATAGCATGCTGAGACCATAAACTCAGCAGGAAAGTGTTTACAGAGCTCCAGGCTAAAGGTGGTTTTACCATAGATTTCTATAGGCCTGGAAATCTTTTTGAAACCACAAATAAATAGTCCCATTTTATTTCACAAGTGTAGCTATCAAAGGCTAAGATATCTTTTCTGAGTCTCCACTGCATTAAAAGGTGAAATAAAATACATGTTTACTGAGCAAGTATCAACACTAAGAGCGATTTTATTTCAACAATAACTAAAGGAACACAGAATGAAGGGCAGCGGAGGAGTGAGGTGAGAACATGATCTGTGTCTCTCTGTGTCCTTACTTTAGCCCATTTCCCACTCCTTTTCAGGCTTATATTGAACTTTAGTCTAGCAACTGGTGCTTACAGTAGGACCTTGAACATGTATATATGCCTGTGCATAGAAGCACTGGCTCAAAGAAGCACTTATGAAAAGTGGACAAACTATGTACCATTACTTACTATGGCACACTAACCAACCTTACCGCATTAGCTGAAATTAAGCAGGCAAACATAAACCACATTCACTTTTTTCTCAAAATGAAGTTCATTGTTGTTATATATGTCAGGGTTAGGGAACCATGAGGACCCAAAATGTAGATTTGGAGGCCTACATAGTGAGGATAACTGAAAGCAAGCTTTCTTTAAAGCTGATAAGTCCATGAAATCAACAGAATCCACAATGTACAAACTAAATCAAAATCAAACAGGAAGTGAAAAACATAACTGAGAATGCAGACATAACACAGGTTGACAGAAGGACATAAAAGGACATGAAACACAAGAGGATGACACACAGGAAACTAATTACAAAGTAAACACAGGAATGAACTAGAACTGAGACTCAGAGATTCAATACAAGAAACACTGATGAAGAAGATAAAAACAGGAATGACAACAACTACACACAGATTAGACACAGGGAAACACAGGGAGGACACTAAAACCAAACTCAAGGAAACAAACACAAATAAACAGTAACAAGAATTCAAATGTAGTATGCATAACTGGAGGGCAGGATAGAGCAAAATGTAACGAGAACAAAAACTTAAAACCCTAACAGAAGGACACTGTAACCCACACTAAATGTAGGCAGGGCTAGAATTAAAGCTCAAGCATAAATAGGGAATGCAATAATTAGTACATGAGAACTAAGAAACTCAGAAACCAATATTTAACTACATAAACACACAACACTAGAACCCAAAAGCCCAGGACCATGACAAATGCCTGAATCTTTTTGTTTCCTTTAACTTCTTCTTAAAGGCACTCATGGTAAAATAAAAATAGTTTACAGCCTTCCAGAATTAATTAATGTTATCAACAGATTGTGGAAAGACAGCTGCTATGATGTGGAAGGACAGACAGCAAACAATGCCTGAAGCATCTGGAAATAGACTCTTATCACCACAAGAACTGCACTTGATTAATGCATCACTATCTACTCACTATGACACTAATTGTGCAGCACAAATGGAATAAGTACATACAGCAGGTGAGTAGCTGCTCTGCACCACTCTGCAAACACAGTACGTGGGAAAGAAGGACAGCCTGTAATGTACCAGATTTCCTGCTTCCAGCATGAAGAGAAAGATAGTACCAGCCAGAGAGCAGTAAGTCAATGAATGATTAAGCCCACAGTAATTAATTAGTGGATGTAAGTGGCCGGATGTCAGCTGAAAAAAGTGATTTCAGTAATAACAGTTACTTTTATCTTCCAAATTAGGTTTTTGATCTGATTAATGTGTAACTGATAGCAACAGCAGGATAACATATCACTAGCTTAAAACAGCGTTGACTAGCGGTAAACTTTGCAGTTAAATGCCACAATTAGCACTTTTAAAGAGAGACAACTGACATTCTGCTGCAGTTTTAAATCTTTCTGTCCTTGACCAGTGATTGTGTTTCTGTATCATTAACCAACAGGAAACATGACTTTTAAATCATAGCACATCTCCAGTTTAAATTACCGACATGGTTTAAAAACTCATTTTGACTTCCAGTCTCGGCCTCTTTTTCTTCTTTTGTTGTTTGGCAGCCTTCTTCTGAAATTAATTCAGCATCCTTGTTACTAATACTAATGTTAATGATTGTCTTTGTACATAAAAAGAGAAAAATGTCCATATACAGTAATGTGCAAAAGTCTTGGGCCACCACTCATTTCCTTACAGGGAAGAAGGCTTAGGTATCTCAATTTACACACTAGGCTAAAAATCAGTGACAACAGGTTTTATGGAGTGGTGAATTGAGCTCAACATTATTGAAGCAGTGTGGGATCATCTTGACAGAGAATGGAACAAAAGGCAACCAACATCCAAAGAGGAGCTTTGGCATGTTCTTCCAGAAACACGAAGAACTATTCCCAAAATCTACTTAAAGATATTACAATAAAGCTTGCCTAAGAGAGTTCAGGCTGTGTTGAAGAATAAAATATTGGCTTTCAAGCTGGTTAGAATTGTTCACACTCTGTTTTTCCCCTATGAACTGTATTTCAATTTTATGTTTGTATGTTTCTGTAAATTGTTGCATCCATTTCCCATTTTCCTAGCAAAATATAAATAAATGAGAGGTGGACTAAGACTTTTGTAGAGTAATGGAGATTCATTTAAATTCATTTCAATAAGAGCAACTTGATATAATTAACTGTGGAAACTTCTTCCTCTTCTTCAGACCTCTTTCTTTAAAGGTCACAACGACAGATCATCTGCCTCCATCTCACTCTATCCCACAACAACCCTCTCCTTCACTACATCCATGAACCTTCTCTGCGGTCTTCATCGTCTCCTCCTGCTTCTCAGTTCCCTCTTTAACATCCCACATCCATAATATGCACTATCCCTGCTCTGAACATGTCCAAACCATCTCAGCCCTGCCTCTCTGCCTTTATCTCTAAACTTCTCAACCTGAGATGTCTTTCTGATGTACTCATTTCTAATCCTGTCCATCCTGGTCACTACCAACAAAAATCTCAACATCTTCAACTCTGACACCTCCAGCTCCACTTCCTATCTTTTTATCAGCGCCACAGTCTCCAAACCATATATTCACAGCAGGTCCCACTGCTGTTTTGTAACTCTTCCTTTTCACTCTTGCTGCTATCCGTCTGTCACAAAGCACCTCTGACACTTGTCTCCACCCACTCCACCCTGCCTGAACTCTCTTCTTCACCGCTCTTTGTACTGTCCATTGCTTTGCACAGTTAACCTCAGGTATTTAAACTCATTCTCCTGCACTATTTCTACTCTGTGCATCTTCACCATTCCGCCTGCCTCAATCTCATTCACATTTATGTATTCTGTCTTGCTTCTACTAAATTTCATTCCTCTTCTCTCCAGTACACAGCTTCACCTCTCCAGGCTCTCTTCCCCCTGTTCCATACTCTGTGAACATCATCATCCATGGAGAATCCTGCCTGACCTCATCTGTCAGCTTGTTCATCTCCATTGCAAACAAGAAGGGGTTCAGAGCTGATCCCTGATGTAATCCTACCCCCCACCTTGAACACGTCACTCCAACCACAAACACCTCACAACTGTCTCACTGTCCTCATACATGTTCTGCACCACCCTCACATACTTCTCTGTCATGCCTTACTTCCTCATACAGTAGTTCCTCTCTTGGCACCCTATCTTAAACTTTTTCTAGAGCCACAATCCACAGTGCACCTCATTTTGACCTTCTCTATACTATACATCAGCACTCTCAAAACAAACATCACATCTGCAGTACTCTTTCTCAGCATGAAGCCATACTGCTGCTCGCTGATCATCACCTCTCTCCCTAACCTAACTTTAACAACTCCCTCCCATATCTTCATGGTATGGCTCATTAACTTCATACATCTGTAAACTAACTTTGGAAACATATGACAACAATGGTAATAAACTCACAGATTCCAACACTGATATAACTAGTTTAAAAAGATAAATAATAATTGCTGCAGCTCATAGCTAAGTGAAGTCGGCGCAATTTGTCTGATATCAAGTAAGTAAATCTAATATGTGAAAATATAAACACAAACCATTATTGAACTTCAGTTACATACTTTAAGAGTTTCATCTTCCTAAAATCCAATTTTTAATACCTAACAACTATGACACCTGCATACTTTATAAAATAATATGCACTGCACCAAAGCCAAAACACACTTGAAAAATCTTTCCCCATGGAGTCTTCTGGGAACTAATTCTGCTCACAGAAATAAACCTATTATCACATGCACATATTAAACCATGCCAGCCCAGAAGTACAGAGGCAAAGCTTTTAAGCAAATGGCAGTTGTGTAAACTAAAATGGCAATGTTGAAAGTCAATTCAATAATAGCTGAAAGCCATTACAACATTGTCATTAACAATCTTGCTGGAAATGCAATTAGCCCCTTCACATTGCTCACAGCAATAGGCAGAGAGATGTTTCAATAATAATTAAAAAAAACTACAAAAAATAATAAAGGGCTCTGGAAGAATGATGTGCTCAATAAAAAGAATGAATGGGGATAAACAGTACATCCAAATAATAATAAAAAAAAAATCAGATGCTGCTGTTAAAGCAAAATCCCTTTGCCCCCAATTTATTTGATTAGGTTCAGCAACAAAACAGCATCCAAAATCTGAGATGCAATAATCATTTTTAAATATACAGGACTTGAAACCAAAAATAAGAAAAGAAAAAAAACCATCACAGTCAGACTTTGCTTGCTCATAACTAACATGCAGCTCATGAATTACTTGTACAATCAAAGGATGAAAAAGAACACCTGAAGGCAATCTGTTCAAAATGTTTTCTTTTTCCTCCTAAAACGTTGATGCAAAAATGCTTTGAGACTTGAGATTTGATAAGAGTGAAGGAGGATGAGGTTGTGGCTAAATGAATGATAGACATCACTGTCACATGGCAGACTTCTAGCAGGTCTCCTTGGAGATAAGAACCAGCTGTCTTTTCCCAACACACCATTATCAAGGTCACTCTGCTTATTATGGAAAAGCCACCACTTCTCTGAATCTTGCTCCTTCAATATTATGAAATATATCTGTATATATAAATTATGTAGCATAAAAATGCTATTGCAATAAATGTTAACGTGTCACCGTAGACTTCAATACAGACACTTTTATATCAACAATATCAAGAGAAATCTCCTTGGCAAAGTCCATAATACTGCTCTGGTGCTGATCTGCATTTCTGTAGAAATAGAATTCAATATGGTATCCAGTTTTTGTCAGTGTGGTTGGTAAGCATCTGTGCACATGACACCAGTTCAACAAAAGCATTTCTAGTTTATAGTATTTGATGGTATTGTTCTTTGAGAGGGGGGGTTATTGGCTGCCATTGATTTCCCAGCGCAGCACTAAGGCAGCAGACGGGAGGGTAATGAGGAGGCAAATATGATTAAAACCATCTCCTCAGGCTGCCTTGGACCTGCCATTAAACCAGCGGACACTCCTTATACCTAATCCATCACACTGCTTAGCTCCCACTGAGAGCAAGGAGAGAGACGACAACAAACTCAATCTCAAACCTCTGATCTCTCTTCTCTAAAACATAACTAACACTCCAGGAGGCTCACTTGTTATTAAAGATCTGCCACTGAAGCCCCTGGACACAAGTCTCATGGTACAGGGTTGGTGACATCTTGAATAGAAACTCTGACATTATGGGTGCAAATCTAAGAGGGGCGTAAAAGCTTTTTTTGAATGTCTATACAAAACTGAGGCAACCTACTGTATAACTAATTATAAGCAATCACACGTTTTTCACTAAATTCAAGTTCAAGAACAAAATCTTTGTGCATGGAAGACCTTATTTAACCTTTCTCTAACCATAAAGTTTCTCAACTTATTATCTTTCTGCTAATAGAGACTTAGCATGGCAACACAGATACCATAGTCATAGTCACATTAGAAAATAGAGTATGTCATTAGTTGGCACCACAAACCTTCAGGTAAGCAAAGGATACAGAAAAGCTTACTAAAAAAATCATGTACAAAAAGGTTACCATGACATTAACGGCCAATACACCAGTGCATGCCAGAAACAATTGTATAGAAGAAAATAATGAAAATAGCATTAGATAACCAGGTCATCACGCTCCACACAGACGGCACATAAAAGTTAATAGACATCATTCAGCTCATTTCATCAATCAATTTACATGGCTCTCTGTAATTTATACAAAGTAATTTTGAAAGAGAATGCATTTTAGTTTGATGTTGGTATTTTTTTCTCTATAAAATGTACCAACATACTCTGACTGTTGTGGAAAATGTTGCTGGGGCTGAGCTCAATTACGTTTTTCCACAGCCTGTTTGAATATATCCTACATCAGCAACTCCAGCAGTCAGACACTAAAAAAACTGCCATATAATCCCCTAAAGACACACGAATCCTGGATTTTGGCTTGAGAGTATCCACAGGCGGCTGGCTGTTGAGCAGAACATGTTGGATTGTTGTGAAAAGCCTGTAGAATAATTATCAGCAGGAGGTAGCGCCTGTAGAGAAATAAGGGATCTTGTGCCCTAGGCCCTTTAAATAAGCCCTGCAGACCAACTGAAAGATGCTGATGCCTCTTTTTATTAAGGAAACTAGAGATATATCCATTAAACGAATGTGAACTCTAGTTTTGCACAAAATAAGAGCAACATTAGGTGACTGAGTGCTGAATGAATGTAACTGCAAATAGAAGAAGGCGTAACTGATAGCGATATGTGAATGATTTACACCTAATCTAGATCAACCATCATACACCATTAATATCAGCTACATCAACAATCTCTTTGCAGAATGCTGAGTGCTATTATATCTAAGTTGTCAATGACCACAGCTTTTGGTGAACCAAAATGAACATTAAGTAAATCTTCAGTTTTACTACACACTGACTAAAAATAAGTCAGCTCTGAATACTTTAAAAGCACACCAGACATATTAATACATGTATGTACTGACAAGTTACTAACCCTGATTGTCCTAATGTTTAATATATAATGGAAAATTAAGTGTGTGTCTTACAAACTAATACAAAAGCATTTGGTTTCTTTTTGGGTGTTTTCCATTTCTCCTCACATTTCTCTGTTACATGACTGTCAGGTATGTGCCTTGATGAAAAAACCATGAAAAAACTCTATTAGGATGATCTCTGCTTTCCTTGAGGTCATTTTTGAACAAAAAAATGTTTTTTAAAACTGACTCATAAGGCAGATTCAAAACCTTTAACCCTGTGCCCTGACCCAAGAACAATTAAGTCCTAGAAATTGGATACCTTGCAAGAGCCAAAGGCATGCTCCTCAAATATGCAATGTGAAAACAACTCATTGCCTGTCTAGAAACATCTACCATTACGTGTAAATACATACTTTAATAAATATTGGCTGCTTCCTTGCATTTTTCCCAGGACTGGTCACCACAGTTGCCACATTGGTAATTTAGCAAAGATTTTACACCAAGTGCCCTTTTTGACACAACCCTCCATGGCAAGAGTGGCTTGTGTCCCCATCTGCAATCAAACCAGGGACTTGCACTTGTAAGGTGAGTGTGTAAACCATTAAACTACAGAGGCACTACATTGGCAAATATCAATACTGAACTTAATTCACACAACAGAGAAAAGGAATTGTCATAAAGTCTGTGTGACACTTGGACTTCCACTACAGTAACTTTATACCTTTTGAGCTTCAACTATCTAACAAAACATATAAAGAAGTAAAAAGGAATTATTAAACTCTTCCAAAATGTCTTATCTATTATGTAATGCATTATAAATACTATAAAACAATATTTTCACAAGGCAAAATGATGGTAAAGTGGTTTATAGTTTAGATTATTTCTATAAACACTTTTAATAATACAGCTAAATTATTAAACGTGTTTAGCATTTGTTTTAAGGCATTTTTGAATGTTGATAAACAGCCACAATAATAATTTAGATAATGTGATTCAAATAAGCTTTCTGTAATGTTCTTGCTACAGTAACTTTTGGTTTTCTCACTGGAATGAACTTAACTTGAGTTAGATTAAAAGCCAACAATCCAGGGTGAGAGTGGCTGATGGGTACAGAGGCATTTTCTGTCACCGTCAATGCGTATGAAAAATACTGCAATTATAGAGCAGCATAGTACAGTCCATCAGCTGATAACAGAAGGTGCCAGGACCAGCACTCCTATTACCATCTCTTGTCTTCATGGGTATTAAACAATCATAGACAATGATGGAGATGGTGGAGAAGACTGGTGACTCACTGTACCATAAAGCCTTTTCCCCCTGTGTTTAATAAAGTATGCTGATTCTGATTCATCTAAATTTGCAAATCATGTGTTTCATTCTGTGTTTGATACGCACTTGTGGAATGTAAAAAATGGAAGGGGTTTATTTCACAGACATTACTGGAAGTAAATGAATATGTTTGATCTTGTACTGATATCTTCCTTCATGTTAGGGGTGCATAATTTATTTACCTGCCTAATGGTGACTTGCCAAGTATGTCACCTTTGTCAGAGTGGGTTTTATGCCAACACTAGGCAGGCCAAGTGGAAATATTTAGCGAATAGCCCACGTGTTTTGCATTAGGGGTCAAATCAGTTTAACTGGGACACAGGCAGATGAGAGCGAGATAAGTACAGACCTTAATGTTTTGTGACACCCAAAGGTGCTTTCATCTCCTTTGCACTGACTAACAGAAAACATAAACACTTGCACGTGCAACACACATAGACACACACACACACACACACTACACACATACATACATAAACACACTTCAGCCTGCAGTTACAATTTAATCATTCCAGTCAAGCAGCGCATTGCTTGTCCAACCAAGCATATCTCTCCATCTCTTTTTCTATTTCTTTTCTTCACTTGGAAGAAATTTCAATTTTATATGTGCTCACTACCACTCTGTCTACTTTGGAGCAGCACTGTCTGTACTTCCTGATTCTGTTTCCATAGTGACTGCGACAGAACATTTCCCCTGCAGTGATGGATTCTAAACTAACGTAGCAGCCATGATGACACGCAGATCAACTCTGCTGACAGCAGTGATAACTTTCTCCTTCTGAGCCTGAGACTCTTTCTCCCTATACCTATTCACTGATTCCATTCATTTGCATGTAAACATTTGTAGCACTGATGGATATGCATCTTACATACAGAATTGCAATGCTTGTCATCCAGTGGTAAAATATCTTGGTTTGGAAAAGAGTATAATCATCAGGCTTTCTGGTGTGCCATCAAAACTGCAGATGACAGGAAAATAGAGTCTACTCATGACTCAAAAAATGCAACACGCACAGCAATAAATATTTCTAATCCGTTCCTTTGGCGAGGTAGGCAATAAATCCAAAGAAGGATTTTTCTCATATACCTATTCTGATGGAACAGATTTATAGCTTAATACAGTGAATGCTATAAGGCATACTGACATTCAAACACAGCGCCCTTTTTCACCTACAGTAGTAGACCCCTGGATGACCTATACGCTATTTGGTGCCAGCATAATGAATTTGCAATAATTAATTATTTCTTGACAGTGGAAGCAGGTACAGCACAACTAAATGCTGCAGGCCACTAATGGGAAGACTCGACTCCACTTCCCTGTGCCTGCTCCTTTTGAAGTGGTAATGGGCTTAAGGTGCGTGTAATTTCCCGCCGATAGCGGATGTGGGAGAGGGCCACACCTGGGCGCACAGGATAAGGAAGTGGGACTCCGGGCTCTCCCAGCGGCACTGTTCACCATCCCCGCTATCAGGTGGCTGATAAAGGAGCAGGTGTGGCACTTGAAGTAGGACACTGATAATACTTGCAGAAGAGATGTCCTTTAAACCGTGACAAGACGAACTGCCCTAACACTGAAGCTGGGATATGTTGAGTCAACAGTCGCTGGGTTGATTAGAGCAACCAGTGGCTGTGGCTGAATAAAGGAATAAACTGGAATCTTCTAAGGTTATGTGTAGCTACAGGTGAATCTGGAGAAACGTATAAATAAAGTCATACATATTTTTCAGTGCTTAGAGCAATGTTCAGTGCATGGGAATGATACCATGGATAGTGTGTACTGCAGAAAAAAAAATTGTTCTTTATAAGCTTACCTAAAATGTACTGCTTTGAAAGTCTGGCACATCACAGATAATTAAGAAAATCATAACAGAGGCTACAAACTGAACAGGTTGCACTGTAGAAGGTCAGAGGCAGAACATTCCTTATCACCTTAGTATAAAAACATGCAAACAGTGTCTTTGCTGAAGACCAAGCCACTTTATGTGGCAAAATAACAAAAAAAAAAAAAAAAATCCAGTTTGCACCAGAGTGTGCAGTGAGAGTTTAGGTGTATGTAGGTGGCTAGGAGAATGGATGGCAGCCACTGTGTCCTCTAAAGTCTCTTGTTGTAGGCCAGAGCTGAGTTCACCTTCATCTATCAGCAGCATCGCTCTGACCACTATAACTCATCCTTCACCGACACAACAAGATATGGAGGGTGAACGAGAAGGTAGAGAGAGGGGACGGAGAGAGGAAGAAAGGGAGTGACAGAGGAGAAATGAATGATGAAACAGTAATTCAAATTTTACACACAGTTTCTTGGAATGAGATAAAGGATAGAAAAAGAGACATCCAAACATAACTATTGCAGACACGCACACAGAAATGTTGACGTTCTCTTTCCTCCTCTATCAAAAACACACACATGCACAAACACACAAATGCACACACAGTGTGTGTCAGAGGCTGGCTCTATTGGATTACCTGAGGACACACTGTCTGTCTTTATTGCAGAGGTCCTTGTCGATTAAAGTTGCTGATAAATTGATTATACCTCAAGGCCACCTGCTGGGCGCCGTCTGGCAACAATCAGGCTCAATAGCAAATCAATATTGCATAAACTGGTTATCATAGCCCATATTGACCTTATCAAAGTGTATGGAGATAAAAATCCAAACTCAAAATATGGTCAACAGAAAAAGGACATGTTTAATCATGTCTGACCTTTCTCTTTCTATGAATGCCTAAATAAACAACTAAAGGAAACCAAAGGCTCTCTCCATAATGACAGTTTATCATGACTTGGCTGTACGGATCAACTTTCAAGGAGGAAAGGATTGCCGCTTTTGATGGGGTACAGGGACACAGAGTGTTGATGTGTGTGAGTCTTTCTGTCCAAACAGGTGTTCCATATCTCCTGAGGAGTGTTCTACATGCAGTCACCTTGGGCTGTGTCTGCCCTGGTACTGAACATTGAGTACTGGGATGACCTGTCTGGCTAACTCCTGCTTATTCTAAATGGCAAAGGTGCAAAAAGTTGTAGATGCAATGACTTCAAGAAAGACAAACAGCTTGTGAAGGAAGAAAAACAGGCAAAACAGTAAACAAAGGGACAGAAATATAAGCTTCAGAAGAACACAGTGAGATGAGATACTGCAGAAAATAAGAGAAGACAAACAAAATACCTTACCATATGGGAGTAAGGGATGTTCAGCAACACTGGATAACTGTCATAGTTTTGATTTAATATGGTGAGTTTGTGCCTCTGTCTAATATAGCGTGCTATAGAAGTGACACATTAACAAACAGAGAAATGCCCAGTGGACAGACAGAAAGATTCAAGAGTTTCTGTCCCCGTCTCTAACTTTAACCCTCCTCAGCAGATACTGTCAGATGAGGGCAGGGTGCAGGGCTGTGAGTGAAAGTGGTTAGTGGAGCAGAAAGATGAACAGAGGAAGCTCAAGCGATAGAGTGCACTGCAAAAATGTCCATCCTAAAGATGGACATTTAGTTTCACACACATTTTTAAATCAGTTGCAAATCCTATTTAATTAAGAGGAGTAAAAAACTGCCTCCTATAATTCCATCTTTCTTTATTGCCATTTTACTTGATTTTATGTTTTCTCTACAAAACAACTGTATAAATCGGAAGGCCGACCAAAAATAAATAATACACATATATAAAAAATAATAAATCCTAACACGACACTGGATAATTGTCTTTTAAAGTTTCACAAAATATAAACAATAAAACACTCACTTCTGGAAAAAAGAACAGTAACAACAACTGCATGCAGTGTTTAGCAGTATTGATGTGAGCACTGGCCTCTGAAATCAAAATAAAGGTTAGCCAAATACAGAAAGAGTGACAGATTGGGACAAGTGAGGGTAAAAGAAACAGAAGAAAAGAGCAAAGCATAGGAGAGCAGAGGGGAATTGGTGGGGAGGAGAAAGGGCCCATTTCCATGCAGTGTGGGGATTAGGGCCATGACACCAATCCAAACAAAGCTAAAGACAAGAAAAGGGAGTTAATGGAGCACGGACAGAAAGGGGAGTTGGTGTTATACAGTTTCTCACACAATCACACAAAAACACAATCTGCAACAAAGTAGGAATAAAGAAAGAAAGGGTGAGAAGGGGAAGAATGAGGTTCTTCTTCACGTTTTAGATGATTTGACATTTTTAGATGCAGAATCAAACATATTTGCCTGCGCCTTCCACACACTGGTCGAAAGCATGAGCAAATACACAAAAAGCATGTTACAGTATATTGTCCTTCTAAGGTGCAATCCCCTATTTCTTCAACATGTGATTAGGGCATTGGTGCTGTGGGGATGAGTGATGAAACGATAAAGTTAGGATCTGAGATATCCTCTCTCAAAGAGGAAGATTTTTCTCAAGATGTAGAGATACAACAGTCGTCCAAAGAGAGAGCCAAGATATGTGTGGGGAGATAACGGGTATACAGAGGAGAGCTCCACTTTATCATGTTTCAGAAAGGTGAGAGAGTGTGTATTTCTGTGACGAGACCTATCATCGCAGAGTATCTATAAAGAATGACAGACTTGTCCAGCGACAGGCTCTCCATTCTTGATCTTTTACTTCCAAGTGTCTCCGTTTTGTTGTCTGGAGTCTAAGCAAGAAAAGATAAGCAGCTGCTACATTTTATATCAGTTCGTAGAAAAACAATGGCTTTATTTTATGATATAGTCTTTTAAAAATGTCAAAACATGAACAGGATAGCCTATACATGGGAATAACTCTGCCACAGTCAACTATTTAGTGTATCTGTGTTCTATTTCTGCAACACTTTAACCTCTCTCCCCATTTCTACATAATGTAGTACACCTCAGAAAACAGTCCAGCTTCACTCTCCACTCCAAAATGACAGCTATAAAAGCAATGTCCTTTGCCTTGGGTGGAATTTAATGCCACATACCGTATGAGCCACTAGTAAACGCCCGAGTTGTGCAATCTAGCAGAAACACCTTCTCCCTCTTCACTGAAATGAAATACAAGAAAACTTGCTTTTTGTTATTCCATTCCCATTTCCATTAAAACTGACATTTCATCTAAACCGAACCCTCTGGGAGAAACTAAGAGTTAGGATGGAGAGGAAGCAATAAGATCTGTGTGGGGGTTTCTGTGTGTCCATGTAGATTTGTGTGTCTGTATTCTGTTTGGGTGCCAGTGTGCATTTGGACTGTATCTGGGCTGGATGGGAGAAGATGATGACCTGAATGCGTATGTAGGCAAATGTTTGGGTGTTTACGCCTGTGTGATATAATGTTTTTAAAAGGCATCATGAGCTAGAGTCTGAGCGCATGTAAGAGGCTGTGCCCTCAGGCCTCAGAATCCATCCTGTTCTTCCCCTGGATCAAGAGAAATGTCATTATTTGTAGACATCACTGAGAAATCAATGCAATTATGTTTTCGGAGTCTCCACTCTTGCCTATAATGCATAATTTGCAAAGTCATAAATGACATTAACACATGCTCCCTCCAGAGCTTTCCTCTCTTAACCCTTGCTGGTATGATCTCCTTTGATGGAAAATAATTACTCCGTTTTCTATGGAGGCCCATGAGCTGCTTTTCTCCACAGAGACAACTTGACACTATAATAGTATTGGCCTACTACTTGTATTATACCACGGGAAAATGAGTGACAGGGGTGGAAATGCAACAAATATATACCCAAGCTCATATTCAAACATGCATATAGATTTAGATGAACAAAGTGCTGCAAGACAAGGAGCTAGATGTGGAAGAGCTTTGTGGAAGGCATTGTAGTGATGAGATATGCTTGTGCTTGAAGCAAACAAAACCAAATTTGCAGTTAATCCTCAAAAACACCCTAGAGTTTGTTGGGGCCACTGTGTGTAGGCATGATAGAGACATGCCTTCTCAACATACCTGAGGATGGGATCACTGGTAGCCAATTTTAAAAGAATGGTAATGGCTAAATAGAGCTTATCTGACAGTGGCCAAGATCTGGCTTCTATTAGTTTTGCAGCTAAATGAGAAGAAAATAAATATACTGACAGGTAGTAAGAGGAAAACATTGACGTGGACATTCTGGAACACTTAAAATAAATTAAAAATAATTAGACATGAAAAACATTAAAATTAACTCATTGTGCATATCAATCAATGCTGAATTCAAATCCTATCCTTGCCACCTTATTCTAGTCACTCATCAAAAGCATTTCTGGATTCATACATAAAATTAATATACCAAGAGTCATAAAAAATATTTTAACGAATGCCAGTGCCACATTTATTTCAAAACTCTGAAAGAAAAACAAAACTGAAGTATGAGCAGCGAAAAATGAGGTAACACCATTAGTATGAAACTTTAAATTAAAAACTCAAGACAGCAGATGAAAGCAGATACAGTAGAAGTAGCAGTCAACAAAGGAAGAAACATGGACAAACCATTTAGAGGGATGGGTACTAACTTTGTCGCCGCATGTCACTATGCAAATAGTCATGCCAATCCAATCCTTATAATTTAAAGATAACTGTCACACAGACCTCTTCATTTCTCTATAACTAAATATTTTGTATCCAAAAGTGAAGTAAACACAGAAATGTTTACACACCAACTGCAACTGTATTCATTATCATGCCTAAGTTTATTGGAAACAGAATATGCTGTACATTCAAGAGAAAACCTGGGCAATTCCCAAATGCATTTTTTCTCGACAGTTCTTCTCTGCAGTATGCACGATCATTGTTTTTTGCACTCAACCCTTTATAGGGCGCTCAGACTTGAGGATGTGATTTTTAAAGCCTGCAGAAGTCACCACATATGGTTTCTTACCCAATAAAGGGTTAAACTAACCCAAATCAGGCTGAATACAATGCAGCAATGTTACTGAGGAACTAGATCTTTTTTAATCAACTATCTGATGTCAAAACAACATTGACATCAGATAAATGACGGAAATGTTTCCATATAATAGTGGTGCCACTTATGATTTGAACAAATCTAAAATTATTTGCTGACCAATCACATTATGAAATTTCAGCACCATTAAACAGCAGAACCATATGTCAAAGTGAGTATCTTGGCATCAGTGAATTGACACCCACCAATCTGACAACCACCATATGCTCTAAACTTCTCTGTCATTTTGAAGTCCCAGATGCTGTCAAGAAGTCTACCAAAATGATTACCAGCTTCCCTAATCTGTCTCTTGTCAGCAGAGAACAAATGTGACAAAAAAGTAAGTATATGGCAATGTCCTTGAAGACATGACTGACTGCATCATCCTCCAAGGGCCCTAAAGCCAACAAAAAACAACAGCAAACAGTTTGTGTTTAATCTTTTGGTTGTGTGTTTTATCTTCGGTCGAGGTCATTTTAAAGAAAATGCTAAACAACATCACAATCCGTATTAACTTTTACAACAATGAAAAACAAAAGAAATGACTGATGACCTGTGTTCAATAGGAAAACAAAATAAAAAGCAATCAATGAAATTAGGAACTACAATGAATTTAATAATTATGTATTGCATTTTTATCAGCAAACTAGTCAAGCCAGGCTAATTCTAAGGACTCTCTATTCTTAACCAACAGTTGGAATGAAGACGAGTGGGAGAAGATCCAAGAATAAATTTAAAAAAGAATCAGTTCAATTCAGTTTAATCACCAATTCACAACAGCAAGGAGTAGAGGTGGTGAAGGTGGATGAGTTTAAATACTTGGAATCAACCATCCAAAGCAATGGACAGAGGACAAGAGAGGTGAAAAAGAGAGTGCAGGCAGGGCGGAGTGGGTGGAGACAAGTGTCAGGGGTGCTTTGTGACAGAAGGATAGCAGCAAGAGTGAAAGAGAAGATTTACAAGATGGTAGTGAGACCTGCTATGATGTATGGTTTGGAGACGGTGGCACTGACAAAAAGACAAGAAGCAGAGCTGGAGGTGGCAGAATTGAAGATGTTGAGATTTTCGCTGGGAGTGACCAGGATGGGCAGGATTAGAAATGAGTACATCAGAGGCACAGCTCAGGTTGAGAAGTTTGGAGACAAAGTCAGAGAGGGAAGGCTGAGATGGTTTGGACATGTTCAGAGGAGGGATAGTGGATATATTGGACAAAGGATGTTGAGGATGGAGCTGCCAGGCAGGAGGAGGAGGAGAACCACAGA
>VUQH01059317.1:0-13275 GCA_015106775.1 Etroplus canarensis | reverse complement strand
CACTGTAGATTATAACATCAATATACTGTTGTACTATATTATATCTATATATATAGTTATATTTACTATATTATTGCATATTCCAGCTACATATTCCAGTAATAATACATATTAATTACATAATGTTGTATCTACTGCATTATATTATATTATATACCTTAT
This sequence comes from Etroplus canarensis, assembly GCA_015106775.1. Classification (NCBI taxonomy): domain Eukaryota; kingdom Metazoa; phylum Chordata; class Actinopteri; order Cichliformes; family Cichlidae; genus Etroplus; species Etroplus canarensis. The sequence continues at coordinate 13,113 of VUQH01059317.1, read as the reverse complement.
AACTGTTATACCATACTGCTGTTTACATAACTCGCTGCTTTTGAATACACGTTACTTTAAATCTTCACTGGTCACTTTAACTTGCCATTCACTGCACATCATTCTTCATTGTCCCCCTAGTGTGTATAGTCCTCTGTATATATCCTCTTTTATTATTTCTCAACTGTATTTATGTTACTATTTTATTTGGCTTTGACCTTTTTGATTTCTGTATTGTTGCTGCTGCAACGCCCGAATTTCCCCATTGGGGATCAATAAAGTAATATCTTATCTTATCTTATCTTATCTTATCTTATCTTATCTTATCTTATCTTTTCATCTAAACCAGATGAACATATTGCAAAAATCAAAATAGTGCAAAACAGTAGACATGAAAGACACAATGAAAAGACAACACAACAAGACACTAGCACCGAGAAAAAGAGGTGTTTCATTAGTAGCAACGCTTTCCTCCTGCTGTTTCTTTGTACTACCACTTTTTTAGCCTTTAGTTGCCCTTATCCCAACTGTTTTGAGATATGTTGCTGCCATCAAATTCAAGATGAGCTAGCATTTATAATGAAACAGTAAAATCTGCAAATAACTACGTTGTGTTTTAATTTATATTTTTATGCACCATGCAAACCTTTTTGGAATGGGGCTGTGAATTAATAAACAGAATTAAATATTACTGATTAATCAACAGACTTACTTAACCGATCTTTCGAGTACAGTTGAATAAATATTAAAATCATAATCTGATCATTTCCGGACCTCACTGGAGATCGGTCTTCGGGACATCCACAAACAGCACCAACATGCTGGTCTGGATGTTTCTTCTCTTGGAGAAAAGGCTCTCATTATCCTCCCTGGATTCAAATATTTTGGGGGCACGGGCCAGCGTACTCCTAGTGCCGGTCCCAAGCTGAGGTAAATGGGGAGGTTTGTGTCAGAAGGGGCATCTGGTGTGAAGTATTTGCCAAATCAAATATGCTAAATAAGCAGATTTTGACCAGCTTTGACTCGGGAGATGACATCAGGGTTTCAGTCATGTTGTCGGAGTTCGTGAGGTGGACCTGAAAGTGGACAGACACAGATAAATAGAATAAGGATGAAATTTAGAAGATTTAATGAAACACAAGGATGATATTTACACTTGTTGAAGAACAATAACAGTCTTTTGGGTGTGAAGTGGTGCTGAGGCTCTGAGGTGGCTGCTCATGAACGTTACACGTGGGAGTGCATCCAGCAGGTTCTTTATCTACAGAGGGTGCGGAGGTGGAAGGCAGAGTCTTTGAGTCCGGAGAGTAGGACTGGAAACCGACTGGGTTCCGGGATCTGGGGAGCAAGTGTGCCATGGGCTGCATCCCAAGGTACAGAGAGTGCGGTGGGCTGGTGCCTTGACAGATCCAGGTGGGGCTCACTGAGTACTAGGAGAGGCAGCAAAGAGAAGATGTTGGATGCTCCAGCAGAGTCACGAGACAAAGGCGTAACTACACTCATTAGTGGCTAACGTTCAGGCAGACAATGGAGAGGACTGCAAGGCTTACATAACCTGGGAGAGAGAGAGCGAGCCAGAAGGGGAAGAGAAAGAGAGAAAGGGCAGGCCAGAGCCTGGAGGGCAGGGGGTCATGACAATGTTTACGTCATCACTTCATGAAACCTGAGTTTCGTCTTCCAGAAATGCAATCAGCTTGAGACTGCTGGCAGAAAAACTTCACAGCTACTCCATCACCGAGGAACAATAAGCCAAAAAAAAAGAAAAACCCAAAAACGAACGCAGAAAAAACCCACAAATTCCGATTAAATGCGTTGGAAAAGCTAGAATTTGAAATTACCTTGTCACAAAGTATGAAATTAGCTTTCAAATGTTTTTTTGAGAGGCTTCCACCCACTTTACAGTGAGTCGTCAAAACAAGAATGGCATTTTTAAGCCAATTATGCACTGACTTCAGCAATGATGAAACCACAAACCTTCTAAATAACACACAGCTTTGTGACTCATTTATTCCAGAGCCTTTTTGAAAGTACAACAGAAAATGGCACAGTAGAGTAAATGTACTGTGTGAAGGCGAGACAGACATCCTGTGAGGGCTGTTGTGCGGCAGTATTAGAAGGTGATGGAGTGCGCCGAGAGTTCAGAGTTCAGATCTGCCCCGGACACTACCAGAACCATCACTGCCGACTTATTAAAAAAAGCGCAAGGTCTAACCGAATGCAGGTGATGAATGGGGGAATCGATGCAGCCGAAAGATTTGAGTAAATTTATCGGCCCGTCCGTGAGCCCGGAGCTGCTCTGCTGACGGCTGAGACAGTTCAAGGTGCACCCGGCAGCTCCTTAAGTTAACGGCGCTGCTCATCATAGGCAGTCCCACAGGCCAACGGTTTTATGGACCCTGAAATAAAGTTAGTTTATGAGGCCATTTCCTCTTTATGTGGAATAATCGTGTCAGTAAGCACTCAGAGCAGCGCAGAATTTTAATACCGAGTCCAAACAGCTGTGGCTCTCTCCTTGAGGTTGAATGAAAATGACCTGCAAATGCTCCAATCTGTCAACAAGTATTAGCTCCTCATCCTGCTGGCCACTCAGAACTTTCCTCTCCAGCACAGTCAGCCAAGTGCGCTGCAGTCCCAGCAGAACTGCTGGAGATGCATGCCCCATCCCCTACCAAGCGTTTGGGAAAAGAGTGAAGAATCTGTCAAACTATAAAAGTTGGGACCAAAAACCTGCATTTGCAGACTCTTCCTGGCTACATACTGCTGCCTCTGCAGAAACTTTTAACTATTTTCCCCAAGACAAGGGTTTGCATTTTAATGTTGGGTCTGCTTCAAGATCTTTTTCTGGTTCTGAAGTTCTCTGAAGAGCTGCGGGGGTACGTTTGGATAGAGACCGAAGTAACTTTTTTGACTTCAATCATGTGTGCGTATTTGACTGAATGACCATTTTTGATGGACAGGGTAAGAGATGAGCCTCATCAGAGGGACAGCTCAAGTTGAGAAGTTTGGAGATGAAGTCAGAGAGGCAAGGCTGAGATGGTTTGAATGTTCAGAGGAAGGATAGTGGATATATTGGACAAAGGATGTTGAAGCAGGTTCAGACTTTCTGACATGGTGCGTTATCCCACTGGAAGCAGCTGTCAGAAGATGGGTACACTGTTTTCATAAAGGGATGGACATGGTCAGCAACAACACTTGAATGGGCTGTGGTGTTTAACCCTACGGGGGCGCCGGAGATCCCATTTGCATATCTATTTTTAAATGCCTGTAGAACTGCAACCAAATAAGTCAGAGCAATAAACCTTTTTGCATATAAAACCAAAGGAGTTACTTACATATCAGACATGCAACGTGTCCCAGAGCGCTGTTTCCTTCCACCGATGGGTTTGCTGACATCAAGTAAAAAGCGCACGCACAAGAAACTCGTTATAATCCGGATGCAGATGCTTTATCAATCTGATCAGCTGTTCACAGCACTTCCTACATTTGAATATACCTCAGCATGTTGCCAGCATGAACTATCAGGTGGTTTTCATGTGCACCCCTCACTGCTACAACAGGAAGTGATGTCATCTTCCCGGGAATTGTAGTTTTGAATTGTAGTCCGATCACAGCTCCACTCGTGCCACCGAACAGTAAGGTTTGACTTTGTGCCTTTTGGTTTAGAAGTCCCTGGGACACTCAGAACTTTGATTACACCTTTGGAAATAATTTATTTTGTTCTGTCTCTTTGAGTGCACAATTTTATTTTTGTTTTTTTTTTCTTGTACAAAAAATGAGTGTATCTCAAAAATGGAGTTATGAACACATGAAAATTACATTTTCTGTGGTGTGAAAGGGTTTTTGTGCAACTTTCTTTTTCATTTGCACTTTTGAGAGATACAGCTGTGACATTTGTATCTGGAAAAATATGTGATTGTAATTTATTGTACTTTTGTACTATTTGTACAATGTATTTAGTTACTATGGACTTATTACATGTATATTATTAAAATGTGGGCTGTAAAGGTTGTATTGATGTATAACAAATTGAAAAGCGCCAGAGAAATGGCCAAACAGCATGTAAAAAATGTAAAGATGGGCTCTGGCGGACTTCTATGGTAGGTTATAAAGGGTTAAACAATGCTCAAACGGACTCAAAGAGTGTTATGAAAATATCCCCCGCAACATTACAGCAGCAACAGCCTGAACTGTTGATATCATGTTTTTAACACAAATTCTGTTACAGCAGAATTCGAGACCTCATCAGACCAACCAATATTTTTGCTTTCTTCTATTTTCCACTTTTGGTAAACCTGTGCAAATTGGGCCGAAGGGGGACACAGTGACGTTTTCTACAGCCGTAACAGATCTGCTCTAGGTACAAATTGTTGGTATGTCAAAGCATTTTGGCACAGAGAACTGCAGCTCACTGGATATTTTATCTCCACCCATCCGTTTCAGGGTTACGGGGAGGTGAAGCCTATGCCAGCTATCGTGCACCCATGTATGAAAATATGTGAAAATACGCCGGTGTACATCGATTAAGTTCTAAGTAAGTTTTGTACAAGTTAAGAGCGTGCTAAAGTACGCCAGTATATGTTATAGTACGGCGAGGTCGCCGGACTTTTGAACATGCACAAAATTTCCAACATATGCTAGCGTATGGCTCATACGTCCCGCATATGTGGATCATATGGTGCAGGTATTTTATGCAAACGTTGAATCACGTTACTCATTTGTCAAAATATGTAGAGATAATGTCTAGCATACCCAAAACTTATTAATAACCTTTGAGTAATGTGTTTTTAACCTATGTGTAACATATATCAAAACTTACCTCCAACGGACATTGGCGTTTGTAGACGTATTTGACGTGTTCCATTCATACTGACATACACCTACCGTATAATGGTGTACGGGTTGTTTTTAAGGGAAGTGGCATAAATGGGCTTTAAGTTGTGAATGCTGACAAAACGCTAGCATTTGTTGGTATAGCATTCTATATATGTTAGCAATACTTCATGTATACGTCCATTTAACATCATTGCTCTGCGTATGCCAGCGTTTTAGAGGAATTTGGATGCGTTGGCATACGCTTGTTAAATTGTCATGGTGTGACAGCGCCCTAACAGAGAGAGACGGACGACCATTTACGCTCACAGCCAATGTGGAGTTGTCAGTTATCCTACCCCCAAGCATGCATTTGGACCGTGGGAGGAAGCCAGAGCACTCATGCGGGCACGGGAGAACGCGCCAACTCCACACAGAAAAAGCCCCAGCTGGCTGGTGGAATTAAACCCAGGACCTTCTTGCTGTGAGGCAACAGAGCTAACCACTGCATCATCGTGCTGCCTTGGATATTTTTATCTTTTTCAGCTCATTCTCTGCAAATAATAGACGTGGTTGTCCAGGATGGTGGTTTCTGGCCAGCCTATCTGGCACCAACAGCCATGACACCTTCAGAGTCACTTTAATCAGCTTTCTTCTTGTTCTGATCCTCAGTTTGAATTTCAGCAGGTCATCTCAACCGTGTCTGCATGCCTAAATGCACTGAGTTGCTGCCATGTGATTGGCTGATTACATATTTTCACTGATGAGAAAAAGAAAGAACAACACAATTTTATTTATCCCTTATAGGGAAATTACAAATCCCACATACACACACTCTTATGTCGTTAGCCACACACATGCAATGAAGAGGTGGGTAATGAGTGAAGGCTTCCCATCACAGGCGCCAAGGCGAGCAAACGCGGAGGTTCGGTGCCTTGCTCAAGGGCACCTGCTCAGGAGGGTGTAAGCCACCACCTCCCTGGCCTCCATTCTCCTCCATGGACATGGGTCCAGAACGGGGTCTTGTATAAACTGGTCATGAATTGGTCTCCAGGTCAGCAACCCTCTGGTTTTCCAGTTAAGTCTCCCGACGGACCGAACCACTGCCGCCCTGCTGAACAGGTGGACCTTCTAACGTGGCCGGTGAGTGTGTTCCCGCCACAAAAGCCTCTTTCTCTTTGACTTGTCTGTCGTGAATCTTCATTTGCATCCACAACAGCAGCGCGCATCTCATATCCACGCAATGACCACTTAACGCGGCGTGTGGTTTCAGGTTTGAAGCATGAGCTTTGTGCCTTTTTCTTAGGATATTCTAACTGAAATGTATGCAAAACTGAGAACCTTGGCACATTATTTCCTGCAGTAAATGTTCGCTGAGGTGCAATTAAGTAATTAGCAGTCCCAGGAATGGGGCTGAGGGTTATTAATCAGTGTGTGGAAGGGTAGTGGGAACATTAGCCAGTTTCTCCACCAAAAACTACAATAATGCGCTGACAGATATAATGGTGTACAAACTGTAGATATATAAAAAGTACAGGAGCAGTTTGACAGCACTTTCTCAAACAGCCACACTTGTTGGAAATGCCCGTCTCAAGCAAATTCCTCCACAGCCACTGCAAGGCACAGTAAGCGAAGCAGAAACATCGGATAATATACAGAAATGATTTGAAAGCAGTGGAAGTCAAACTTAATTTGAATAGCGACTACAGTTTGCCGCTACTGGCCACGAGCATCACTGAAGGGGAAAGCATCAATTGTTATAAAATGAATGCAAATTTTAGCAAAAGGATTGTTTTGTAGCTTGAAATGATTGTCAGTTTCCACATCCCACCCACTCAGTGCAGCTCCAGCTCATTATGAAGCGACTGATGCGCACATAAAAGCAGACAGGCAGATGTCAGTCACGCAAAAACGAGGAGGATAAAGCAGAATGAAAGAGAGTGTTTACTTCTGAGCTTTATCTGATGCTGTTTTTTAAAAATAATGAAGAATATATTCATGTCTTTGGGTGGCATAATAGAAAATGCAGGTTCCTTCTAGATACCCTCTGTATGGTAATGCTCTCACTGTCGTGTAGCGCAGTAACGGCCCTGACCTTCAGCAGTGACCTTCCATCTAATTACTTGTATCACAGGAGGAGGGGGACTGCTGGGAGCTGGAAGCTCTAATCTTTCATCACGTAAACCAGATCTAGCGGCAACCCCGAGCTGAAGCAAGCTGCAGTCGTGCTGGTTGGTTGAAAGGCCAAATCATGAAGCCAACTGATACACACTGGGATCATTTTAAAAGTCTCCTTTAGTTCCAGTAAGCGATACTGTAGAAACCTCAGTGTTTACCCTTCTAAAGCCAACATTTCCTGCTACTGCCCCTTCAGATATAATTTATAGGTCGTGATAACATTTACAGCACTACTGTTTACTTCAGCCTGGCATTTTTATCATCATGGCACACCATTTGTTCAGTAAAGTGCTCACACACTGGGAAATGCTAACACTCGATGCCAGGAGTGTCAAACATACAGCCAGGGGGGTGTAGAACTGGCCTGCCAGGGAGTCTAATGCAGCCTGCTGGGTGGAAAAGTTTTGGAAAAGTCCCGTTGTCTTTTTTGGAGTAACTGAAATAGGGTTTCTTTATTTACACCTGTTCTGTATATGGATTAGAAGTCCACAAGTCCTGACTGGAGACGCCTCCAAAGATGGTTGAAAACATCTTTGGAGGTGTCTTTAGTTGACGCTGCGGGACTGTGGGACGCTCCGGACAGACCGGCAGGACCGGCCGACCAACCAGAAATAGCGGTGGTTGGACAAGGAGCAGATGCCTGCAGCTGATAGCAACATCAGAAAGGGTTCAAGATGATCGAGGAGTACCAGGGGTTGAAGGACCAACTGGAGCATATGTGGAAATAGGGTGACCAGATGCCCCACTTTATGTGAGACTGCACACCATTTATACCCCTTGTCCCCCCTGACCCTTTGTCTTAAGACAAAGTCCCACATTTTGACTGGCTGTGCAGGATGTGCTTCAGCTTTAAACTGAAGCAAGTGAAGTAGTGTTGTGCCGATGGACGATGATGTCGCTGATCAGCGTTAACAAAGTGATGGCAATAGCTCATCACTCAAGGCGATTTTTGGCTCTTTTCTCCGTGTCCGGCCATGCCTGGGTGGACGCGCTCGGACTTCAGCATCCTTTGAAGTTTCTGTGCTTGATTGTGGTGTGGCGACACTGATCCGCGGTCATCATCACATGACAGAAAGCTGTTGGATTGACTTTTAAACAGAAGCATAAACTGACTGTGCTTTTGCAGACTCTTTTTATCTTGTCTCTGTATCTTCTTACCCCATCAGGTGTTTTTGTGGGTGAAAAACTTGCTGTGTGCAGGGAGGCACATGGTGAGGAGCGGAGGTCAGTAGCACTATTTTACATAAACAACAAACTGTTCAGTTCAATTTAATTTTATTCATGTGGCACCAATTCACAGTAAAAGTCACCTCTAGGCATCTAACACTGTAAGGTAAAGACCCCACAGTGTTAGAGAGAACAACCCCAACAATCAGACAGTCCCCTATGAGCAAGCACTTGGTGACTGTGGGAAGGAAGAACTCCCTTTTAACAGGAAGAGACCTCCAGCCGAACCGGGCTCAGGGAGGGGCAGCCATCTGCCTTGAACAGTTGGGGGTGAGGGGAGAATGGATGGTATAGTGGAGAGATATAGGTCTAAGATGAAACAAGAGATATCAAAAGATTTTACCATTTTAGCTCCTCAGTAAGATATCCATCCACTTGTATTAGCTACGGTAAAGCTAAATAATTTAATGCTGTCTATCAACATGTAAAAGCCTCTACATTGTAGAAATGTGTGTAATTCTCATCTGCCCTGTTGAGTTTTTTTACATTTGGGCCACACATTATGTGGCAATCCCACGGCCATCGGGGACGTTGCAAGTCACCAATAAGCCACACGCTTTGTGGATTTTGGAGAACATGATGGAAACTACCACAAGCAAAAGGAATTAGAAGTTTTTGTCTGCATTGCTAGTGTTATTTTTCAAATTTGATACAGTACATGCATGTCACAATTGGCTAAAATTTGCTAAAATGATCAGATATGGTTAAAAAAATGCCATTCCTACTAAAAACCAATAGATGGTTACCAGACAGAAAAGCAACTGATATAAAAGAGAACCCAGGAGTATATTAAGGCTATCACATGAGATAACAAGGACAAACTTCAGCTTCAATTTGTTACAAAGGAGTTCACGATCAACTCACCGTAAGGTGCCCAAGTTCTGTGGCTGCAAAACAAGTCCAAATCATCACCCCTCCACCGCCGTGCTTGACAGTTGGTACGATGGTGGTGTTTGTGCTGATATACTGTTTTGTTTTTTTTTTGCCAAATGTGGCACTGTGCATTGTGGCCAAACATCTCAACTTTAGGCTCATCTGTCCAACGGAGATTGCTCCAGAAGTCTTCACGTTTGCTCAGATGGTGGTCTTTTTAGAGAGAAGAGACTTTCTCCTAGCAACCCTTCCAATTTCTCTAAACATTGCCTGGTCCGACCTTGGGGTGAATTTCACACCTGGCTGCTTCTTACCCTCTTAATTCCTATGGAAGAAGAAAATGTGTATTTAGTTTTTCATGAGACTGCATACAGTCCTGTGAACCGATTCTGTATTTTTTAAGATTCTGCTCCTGTGAGGTGCTGATGCACCGATGAGAAGCAAAGTCATCTAAGACTTAACAGCCAGGTATAAAACTTCACCGAATTCATGACACATTTAGTGGCTGAAGACCAAACATACTGTGCTTGTTATGAAATGACATAAATGTGTGTCTTTCTTTGCAACGCATTAAACTTAGTCACCAGAAACCACTCATTATGTGCCTCCTAATGGCTATTATTAACCCTGTCACCCTCCTGCATGCAGCACACTGTGGGTCAGTAAATAATTTAGCTGTGGTGACTTTTGGTCATTTGCTCTCTGAAGTCTGACAGCTGGGGCACATGCAAGCTCACTCATTTGACAGAAAGCCAAACAGATAACTGTTCTCCAGAACTAGCCAGCTATCTGAGTGTGACTGCAGTGTTTTTCACACACTGCAAGTAGACTTGCCTTTCCTTCCTGTTTAGCCCCGAGCTTCTATCAAAACACATTACATTTGCTCATGTCAGCCCCTCGCTCCAGAGTCGGATGCTGTTTGTTGTGGTGCCCTTACCATGGGCATCATGAGTGCCACTGTGTGTGTGTGTGTGTGTGTGTGCACTTGTTTTACTGATGTTGTGGGGACATGTATCTGTTCACTCACTCATCTTGTGGGGACCCGACTAGCTAAAGGAGCCACCAAAAGATTATTCATTCAGTTTCAGGTTGAAGACTGTGGAAAGTTTTGGTTTAAAGTTAGGGTGAGGCTAGGTTTAGGTAAAGGTTGCAGTTAGAGCAAGGGATAGACAGGTAAAAGTTCTTTACAAGTTTTTTTTTTTTTAGTATGTCATGTAATTTGATGCAGTTGTGGTACAGTTTAATATTTTCTTATTAGTTTTTATTTTTGTTTCGTTTTGAGCTTTTGTTTTCAATTCAGTTTAGTTTCAGTTAGACTCTACATCAGGTTTAGTTTAGTTTTAGTTTTTAATGTTTGAAAATGTTTGGTTTTAGTTTTTATTAGTTTTATTGTAAGTTTTAGTTTTCTTGAGAGTTACAATATGGATGGTATTTGTCAGGGGAAGATTTAAGATGTTGAAATCCAAAATTACATGACAAACTTTATGAAGTCAGTTAGACACTGTGACTCAAAGCCTCATCAGTCAGGCTGTCTTTCTAAAAAATATTAAAAACTGACTAAAAGTAAGCACATTTCTTATTTATTTTTTAATCTTATTTTTAAAAAGTTTTGTGAGCACACATTATAATACTGACTAAAATTATATTTCTCAATTAGTTTTAGTTTTCAGTTTAGTTTTAGTTAAGTATAATAACCTTGATTTGATGTGATTTAAACATGACTGTTTCAGACTTTAACCAGACTCTCTGTCGCTTTAGACATGACACCACACACTCTATGCTGCTGAACACGCACGCAACTTAAGGACTGTTACTGCAATCTTCTAGCGAGCAACTAAGCAAACACGATAAAGCTGACAGAAAGTAGCTGCTGGCAAACATGTAATTCAAGTTCAGTGGTTGAAGTATGATCTTTGTTTTCATACACAGGCACATGCACAGTGCCTACAATCTATGTCTTTTTTTTCCCTTTACTCTTAAAGTCACACAGTAAATTATGATGCACTTTCCCACTTTAGCTTCATCATAAATCTGAGCTGTAAAGTAACAACCTAATGAGCGAATTCACAAGCAAACCCTTTTAACCTGCTCCCAGATTCAATTTCAGGTTTTAAACCATATTTGAGGGTTCTAATCTCAGCGCAGCATATTTTTTACTAGATTTCCTCCAGGTCCAAATGAGCTTCCATTCATTTCTTAAAGCAGGTATAAAGTGTTGCTTTTTAACATCAGTAAATTCATCATCTCATTACTTTTAATATACTTTGAAAAATGATTTGAAATGACTGTATTCATCAGTGATGCTTAATGATAATAAGTATCAAGAAGCATCCTTTAAAGTGGATCTATAAAAATGCTTCTTGATGGCCAGTATTGGGCCAGACCTCTTAATCATTGAACTTAGGTGTTTCATTCAGTCTCATTGCCACAGGTATATAAAATCCAGCAGCTAGCCATGGAGTCTGCCTTTACAAACATTTGTGAAAAAATGGGTCATTCTAAAAAGTTCACTGAACTTGAGTGTGGCACTGTAAGAGGATGCGCCATTACAACAAGTCAATTCATTAAATTTCTCCCCTCCTAGATACCATCCAGGAGCGGTAGTACTGAAAAGTGGAAGCATTTAGTAACCACAGAATCTTGGCCATGAAGTGGGAGACCACGTAAAGTCACAGAGCGGGGTTGCTGAGAGCTGGAGAGCATAGTGCAGAAAAGTCACCGACACTCTGCTGACTCAATAACTGCAGACTTTCAAACCTCCTGTGCCATTAATATCATCATAGAAACTGTGCATCAGGAGCTTCATGACATGTGTTTCACTGGGAGCTGCATGCAAGCATGCGAGCATACCACCACTGGACTCTGGAGCAGTGGAAACATGTTCTGTGGAGTGTTCAGTCTCATGGATGAGTCTGGGTTTGGTGAATGCCAGAAGAACGTTACCTGCTTGACTGCACTGTACCAACTGTAAAGTTTGATGGAGGAGGGGTAATACTATAGGGCTGTTTTTTTTCTGGACTTGACCTGAAGCCCTTAGTTCCAGTAAAGGTAAATCCTAGCAAGGCTTACCAACCGTTTTGGACAATTTTATACTTCCAACTTTGTGGGAACAGTTCGGAGAAGGCCCTTTTCTGTTCCATCATGACTGTTCCCAGATGCACAAAGCAATATCCATAAAGACATGGCTTGATGAATTTGGTGTTGGAAGAACTTGATTGGCCCACACAGAGAACTGACCTCAGCTCTATCCAACACCTTTGGGATGAACTGGGATGGAGACCCCACACCAGGCCCTCTCGTCCAACATCAGTGTATGACTTCACAAATGCTCGTCTGGATGAATGAGTAAAAATTCCCACAGACGCACTCCATTTCTTGTAGAAAGCCTTCCCAGAAGAGTGGAAGCTGTTATAGCTGCAAAAGGGGGACCAGCGCCATATTAATGCCTATAGATTCACAAGCTCGACTTCAAAATGGTTGGAATACTGTGAAAAAATATAAATAAAAACATAATGCAATGATTTGCAAATCTTATAAATCAATATTTTATTTTCCAAAGAACACAGAAAACATCAAATGTCAGAAGTGAGACATTTGACTATTTCATGAAAAATATTAACTGATAGCATCAACATGTTGTGCAGAGTTCAAGGAGGAGTTGAGACAGGCTCTGGGTGGTAGTGACAAGTTACCAGATGACTGGGAAAGTACAGCTGAGGTGGTGAGGGAAACAGCCAAGAAGGTATTTGGGGTCTCCTCTGGACAGAGGAAAGAAGACAATCAGACTTGGTGGTGGAATGAGGAAGTACAGGAAAGTATTCAAAGGAAGAGGCTGGCAAAGAAAAAGTGGGATAGTCAGGGAGATAAAGAAAGTAGAGAGGAATACTGGGAGGCTCGGCGCGTAGCAAAGAGAGAAGTGGCAGTGGCAAAGGAAAAGGCTTATAGTGAGTTATATGAGAAGCTGGACACCAAGGAAGGAGAGAAGGACTTGTATCGAGTGGCAAGACAGAGAGACAGAGCTGGAAAGGATGTGCAGCAGATTAGAAC
>VUQH01059313.1:0-10176 GCA_015106775.1 Etroplus canarensis | reverse complement strand
TCTCCTTAACACCATACCTACCCAACACCTCCTCATCCCCTCTGTTCCCTTCACCTACATGCCCACTGAAGTCTGCTCCAATCACCACTCTCTCTCCCCTGGGAATACTCTCTACCACTTCATCCAACTTACTCCAGAATTCCTCTTTCTCTTGTAACTTGCATTTAACTTGTGGGGCGTATGCACTAACAACATTCAGCATCACACCTTCAGTTTCCAGCTTCAAGTTCATAATTCCCCCTCTCCCCTCCTTGGTCTTCGGCCAACAGTAGCATAGTTTCCACCGGCACCCTGTTGGCTAACGGCACCGGAGGCGGTCGTTGTTAACCCGGGCTGCGACCGATCTGGTATATAAGTCGTGTTATGAATCCGCATATTTGATATGGCAAAGTTTTTACACCAGATGCCTTTCCTGACGCAACCCTTCCCATTTACCTGGGACCAGAACTAGGAGTACACTGTCTTGTGGGCCCCTATGGCTGGGTTTGGGCCCCTATGGTTGGGTTCCCTCAGTATATGCACAAAATTGACAATCAAACAAAACACATAATTCAAATACTCAATATACGTTAAAGCATCTGAATATTAAAACATATGTAAATGATGAATCCATTCATCCATCCATCCACTAACCCAACACAGGAGGCCTGGAGCCTATCCCAGCTGACATAGGGCAAAACAGGGTACACCTTGGATAGGATGACTGTCTATCACAGCAATTGATTGCATAGTGATTGAGTTACTTTTGTCTAGGCTGTAAATGTGTCAGCTGTAAAGAACAAAGTTCCATTTGGTACATTTGACTTAACCAATATTTAATGTGACTTTTTCCAAAATCAGTGATTATATCTATATTAATTAATTCTTGCGGTGTGTTACACCCAGCGTTAAAATCTGAATTTGGACATGTTTTGTTTTAAATACGCCAAAACACCTTTAAAGCCTGGACCTCTTTAAACAGTCGCAGGGATTTTTGTGAAAAAGCAGGAGCTCCCTCTTCTAATCTTCAGCCACTCTTTGATGCCCAACTTGCATATAGATCAGAAGACTACACTTCCGATGATAAATTATCCATCCTTATCTTTTCACCAACACCTTCAACTACTTACAGATCTACTTGTTGAGGAGGAGAAAATAAGAAGAGGGGTCTGCCTCAAAACAAACCAGAAGACAGGCCTTCCTCCTCAGGACAAAGGAAAACTGGAGTTGAGAAACACCACTGGTTCATGTTGGAGGACAGCATTTGGAAAAAAATATGCAGGTACATCACTTGGAGGGCTCCTTTAGTACAGAACACTATCAAGCCTTCTGAAATACAGTCTCATACAAAATCAATGAACTCAGCTTTAAGCCGCCAGGAGGGCAAGATAACCACAGCAGAAACCAGTGTAAGCCTATTCCACACAAGAGCATGTGCTTATTTGGGCCTTAGCAACACCAAGCACGTGTCAGAATATCATGCCATTATTTCTCTTATAGCAGAGGCAGAAGTAGAGAGCCTGCCCACAAGGGAGGCTTTAGTCTGGTCCTCATCACTCCTGGGAGAAGTTTTAAAAGATGTGGAAAAAAATCATGAAGAATCAAGATGATTATCCGTCTTCAGGTTAGAGTCTTTCAGTGGACAAAGTCCCTTCACAAACGTGGAAAAAGAGGGGTGCCACTAAAGCTTTATTCTGCAGCTTTTACTGCGTCAAAAATGTCTAGAGTGTGCTATCTTAGTATTTAGACAGGGGCCACATTTTCATTATTTTGCCTCCGTACATCACCACAGAGGATCTGAAATGAGAATGGAATTAAGAAATGCAGGAAGTTTAATTCAAAAATTTAAAAAAATGTTGCTTTTACCTTCCAGGAAGTATTTTTTACAATGTCTGTCCAGTTTCACAGGTTCAAAAGTAAATAGACAGTTGACTGATAAGCAGTTTCATGGACAGGTGGCCATTCTTAATAGGCAGTCCATATTATAGTGGAACATTTTTTAATCACACTTGTCCTCTGAGCCAGTAGATCAAAGTTTTACTGGTGCCTTGTAAATTTTACAGACCCAGAAAAAAGCTAATTTTAATGACTTTTTATACTGCTGGGGAGCTGACACTAAAATAATATAGCATAATTTATTATTCTATTTACAGTTCATATTAAAAATGTAAATCAGCAGGGTAATTAGATACAAAAAATGTATCTGATTACACACTGTGCTCCCCTTTAAGAACATTCCTGCATGCTGCAAGTATTACTGCTAAAGAGAGACGGGGTGGTTTCATCAGCCTGCAAACCATTTTACACCAGTCGGCCACATATTAAGATCTGAGTAAAACTAAGCTAGCTGTTTGTCTGCATACAGACAGCTCTTCATGCAATCGTGTAAAACAAACCAACTTTGACGCATGCCTGAAGAAGATCCAGTGGATGAAAAAACATTGCTTTTGTAAAAATGTTTTAAGAATTTAATTGTAGTTGTTTATTTTTCATCTGAAACCTCACCGACAGAAGACTGAACTGTAGAGACAGGGTCCCGCCTACACCAGATGGGGAAAACAATTCAGGGCTCTCCATGAACTGAAGTGTGAAGGTGCCTCCTTGTCAATTCTGTCTGATAGCAAAAAAGCTGACAAAAGCCTGAAAGCACCAGGGTGGTGGGAAGCTCTACCAAAAAGTGTTAAGAACCCAGGGCGATCTGCCCTCTTTGAAGGCCTTCTAGTTAAAAATATATTAAAGCTGAAATCATCCATGTCATACATAAGATTTATATATTTGGCAACCTTTGCTTTCACCAAACTTCAAGAGGAGAGTACTTGCCAAATATCCACGCCAATAATTAAACACATGGTGAATCTGCAGGAGATTAAAATAAGTAACCACGTCAGCACCATTATTATAATATACTATTATGGACATCTCCTGATAATGTGCATGCACTTCAAAAAAAGTCATAATAAATCTGACTCATCATAGGCACAGTGATGGCAGGTCTTATCTATAAAAGCCAGTGCAGAGAGAACAGAATGTCATTTTCCAGGCTCTTGAGATGTGAAAGTTGAGTCCTGATTAAACCATCAGGCAATCTTTAAGAGCTACAGAGATAAAGATGCTTAATGGCTTTGTTTTGGTCATAAAATGGTCTTTGGTCTTAAAATGGACTAGCAGTTAGATGGGTAAAATAATAAATGACTCCTAATAAGCCCTTAACACCAACTGTGATCCAGAGACTGTCCATACATTAAGAGGACCAACTGATGACTTTATATAAGGGATGTGCATGACTAGTCAACAAGATGCTTAAACGTTAGCGCCCTGGCTAGTCAGCACCAGAAATACTCATCAATTAAACTAATAATTCCTACTTTATTAATGCACAACAGTTACCTGTTGGTTTAAGGATGTTAGGACAATATCTGCCACTAATTAGGGCTGCAGTCCCAAAAGACAACAGCGCCCCCTCTCTGTGATGGGAAGCTGTAAATAAGTGAGGTGGAAAGAAAGCAGATGACAGCCGTACAGTTCTGCAGTACTTGGATGTAGAAAAGGTTGCGTCAAAGTCAACTGACACATAACCAACTAAACACTGTGTAACCACATTCAGCAGTGTGGGTGTTAACCTGCATGGAAGGTCTCTTGCTACTACTTTTGTTAGCACAGCTAATGTTAGCCACACTCCAATGCAAAGTAACCTGACATAATGTGTGTGCAACCTTATACACAGCACGAACTACCACACGTCTCAGCAACATTTAAAACATGATCTTGATGATTAACATGATGTTAAACTTAAATCCACCCACAATATTTATGTGGTCCATGTTTAATCTCCACCATTAGACAGTGCTCAGCTGTGTTCTCTCACTTTTAGGAAAGCCATCCAGTCAGATTTGCTCTCTCATTCAAACACTAGTAAATTAGACACAGGACCATCCCTAATATATACACATATAGTTAGTTAGTTAGTTAGGCCATCTCCATCCATTGCAGGATGTAGCCCTCCACTTCAGACTTCCAGCTTTTGTTTGCCACATTGAAGTGGGATATGGCCTACCATCGATGCGCTGGCAAGGCGTATTGTCAACAGGTTTTTCGTTCCTGTAATCCTTTGACTTTCGGTCTCCTCTACAAGGACAGTACAGCGTTTTTTGGGGTTTTTTTTTTTCCTCATGGTCAATTTAGAATCTTTGGGCTGTGGAAGGAAGCCAGAGCACCCGGAGGGAACCCACGCCTGCACGGGGAGAACATGCAAACTCCACACAGAAGGGCCTTGGGTAGCCGGCTGTTGAATTTGAACCCAGACCCTCTTGTTGTGAGGCAACAGGGCTAGCCACTGCGCCACCATGCATTGTACACACATGCTGTAGAATAATTCAGTATACTCATATTTGGAAATGCTTTCTGCAGTATTACAAGTGTTAGAAACACCAAGAGTCTTCCTAAACAAACTACCCAGCCACACCTGAGTAACTGGGTACAGACAGGTAGCTATGATTAAAAATGAACCCCAACAACAGCAAACACCATGAAAACACAGGGGTGGCCTCGGGAAACCTTTTAAAGCCATGGTGTCCCAACCAGAGACCAGACCTGAAGCCACTGAAGCGTCTCTTGATTCAAGCTAACACTGACCAAATATGGATTTAATGCTGTCTAATATGCATAGACAGTTACTCTTTTTAAACAGAACATAATGCAGAAATAGGTATTGAAGGCCATTTAGCGATGGTGTCATCACCATGGAAAAGACTGTGAGCTCTGTTCTTTTTTCTAAGGAAATATAACCTAAAAACATAACGAGATGTTAACACCACAAGCAGAAAACGAGAACCCCCTTAAACAAATACAATGAAAAAGTGGACAAACCCTTCCACTGAATTTCTCGCCATTCAAAAATATTCGTTTCATTCTTCTTTGAACAGAAAAGATAATGAACAACGTTGTTGAACTTTTTCATTTGTACAAAGACTGCTGAAGGAAGAGGATCTGGTAAACATTTCCAGCTTTTTCTGAGCTCCTCTGAAATGTACTTCCTGCCATTTATATCTGGCATCATTACCACTTCAAACGGTCTGTAAGTACAGTCACTATACACATGGCCTGGTTGCCGTGACGCTGCCTTACCTGGTATGTAGCCAGTCCTGTCAGGTGGGATGCTGAGGAGGGAGTCTACAATGGCCGCCCTTCGCTGTAGGAGAGTGGAGATCATCTCCAGCCCTTCTGGTCCCAGAAGCTCAAACAGCTGGACAGAGAGATAGGAAAAGGAAATGAAGATTGGTACCCAAGAACTACAGTTATCTAAAACAGCACCTATGTATACCTCCTCACACATATTCAGCAATGTAAACACATCGTATGGCTCAGCAATGCTGTGAGACAGCCTACTGCCAAGGATGAACACCTGCTAATTACCATCCGCCTGCTCCAGAATATGCTCTGCCGCTTAGCCTCCCAAACATAGCCACCTGGCACTTAGTGAGTGACAGAAAAACAAAAACAAATCCTGCGCAAAACAGCAGCAGCACACAATTAAAAGCAATGTTGAGACAAAGCTGCAAAGACAGTCATCAATAAACTGACAGGATGATAAAGTTAGTGCTTTCTAATTGGAAAATAGCAGACATGATGGCCCAGCGAGTGTCAGCGGAACCTGAAAAACAATCCAGCATTCCCTCCTGTCTTCCTTAAGGGTTGGTTTCAGGATGTGGGCATGACTTGCTCTTTCAGACCACCCTCCCCTCCGAATGTAATAGTCAACACAGCAGGGAACTAAAAAAACAGACGCGCTTTGATGTCGGGTTACCCATCATCTTTGTTGGGGCTATCTTTGTTTTCCTCGGTGGTCTCTTTTATATCTGTTCTAAACTTCTATTGGTCCCTGTGAATGTCTGTTTTATTAGAGTTGAAAGGATGTTGGGAGTTGGTGAGAGGAGAGGTGAGGGGCGGATGGTGGGGGGTGAGGTTTCATCTGCTCAAAGGGATTTTTTTTTTATGAACTCTCGTGAATTCTGCCCTTGGAGCTGACTGATTAGGTGTGGGTTCCGCAGGGACTGAGAGACAGAGTTTCTCCTTCAGATGGCTTCTGTGCAGTCTCCATCCTTCAGGCAAGCCCAGTTCTAAAGCATTAACTGTGTAATAAGTCCACATCTGCACAGCTACAGGTCAGGAGTGGAAATGTCTGTGTCCTCTACTCAATTTTTCAGCTGGTAAATGGAACAACTAAAGCATTATTGAAACTGAGTCACCACTGGGCAATGCTGTATCATCCTGAGACCAACTCCACAGTAAAAATACACTAAAGATTCATTTTTAGAGGGCCGGCGGTTTGATTTCTGACTCCTCTAATACTACTGTCAAAGTGCCCTTGGTAGTCTAACCCAATGCATCCATCTGTGTTTAAGTGTGTATGTGTGTATGCATACGATAAAGCACTGCAAGGAATACGACTCTGAATGGCTGAATGAAGCTTGTAGTGTTAAAGTGCTTTAAATGGAAAAGGGCTTCACGAATCCCAATCCATTTACCAAATCCAAATCAAATAAATGCCTAGGACTCGGCCGGTATCCCTACACCTTAAATCTGATGCTGTGTGACCTTGACCTTTGACTCCACAAATGTTGTCAGACCTTCTATTCATCGCAGGTATTAACTACACAAAATTAAGAAAAGACCCAGCAAATGAGGCAGCACCTGTAGTGGTTTTTGTTCTTTGCTACTGGTCTTCAGTTTCTTTCACCCATTATATCCATTATGGTGAGCAGCCACATCGCAGCGGTAACAAGAAGCTGGATGGACAGATGCGAACAGACAGACAACCTTAAAACATAATGTGTCTGTGGAGGAGGCATAATAAATAGCCTGTGCTTTTTTAAAGTCTTTTCCCTACAGCAAAATTCTAAACAGCCCGTAAAATAAGTATTAATAATAAAAAGATAAATAGTTACCCACTGTGGCTAAGATTTTGAATATTTCCTGGTTGAGCATTCATCTGAAGCAGATATGTGGTAACTGACCACGTTCACTCGTTTGTGCAAAATATTACATTTCCCTGAGTTGTATTCTTCCTCTGAGGCAGTGGTTAGATGGCACTCAGGTAGTTGTGATCGACTCATCAGAGGCTTCCAGCAGAAAGTTGCTGACCAAGTCACACTGTGAGAGTGGAAATATGACATGAGAACTATGTGAAGGTGTCAGAAGCCAACTATTATTCTAAGAAAAGAGTGGCTTTCTCAGTCATGGCTAGACTGAAGGCTTCTAAAGGGGGCGATGCATAAAGCACTCTGTGGTAACTGGACCAGTTGTATCCAAAGCACGAACAGGCAGACCAAGAGTGAGCACACCATCAGAGGATCAATACATCAAGCTTTGTTCACTAAGAGACAGAAAAGCAACTGTATCACAAATTTCATATTACATATAAAGAACTTAGTAAATAAAAACACAAGGCTTCAATTAACTAAGGTCCTGTCAACAGAATCATGTCATGTAGGGTTCTCGGGGAAGGAATAGCATCTCTATGTTCCAAGAATGAGAAACAAGGTAACACCTTCGGGGCAAGGACATACCGGTATTTCACAGTGGATGTTGGAGGGAAAAACGCTACATACAGAATCAGACTAAAAGACCTAAAAAATAAAAATATAAATAAAAAGGATAGATAAAAGGAAAACAGCATGAGAGGGAATGATACGGATCAATGGTGAATTAAACTCACAATAAGAAAAATGGTGGTAGAAAACTGCCTCCACCCTAACCAATGAGAAGCAACAGTCCATTCTTTAGAGACATGCTCCACCCTCAGGTTTGACCTCTGTGGTGAAGGATTAAGACTGCAGCAGGATAATGAATATAAATAACCTCAAAGCTTTGAAGAACTACTTAAACATCGAGATCATCACATTTGATTAGAAGCACAACAATCTTGACATAAATGGTTTTCCTGCTACAGCCTCGGGTCTTGGAAGCCATCAGGTTATGGATCAGTAAATTTCAGTAGTGGAAAATCCACATTAAACAGCTACAGTCCAACTACTAAAGTGTCCTGGTGCACACAAGAGAGTTGGTCATGATTTTTGAAATTCCAAAAAAGTGAGTAAACAGGCAAAAGTGTGTGTGGCATGGTGGGATTAGATTAGAGCTACTAAAGCCATCAAAATATTCCTCGTGGAACCTCTTCAAAAAAACGACATCACAAGTCTAACACAACCACACACGGCCTTTCATTCTGGGTGAAAGGGCTTCAAAGCAGAGTGGTCAAAGATGATCACATATTATTTTGGTGTTTTTATACAGCACACATAGGAAATTATAATTAAATTACTGCACATGCATGGATGCATGGACGGCAGATTAGCTGTGAGTCTTTGATGAAGAAGTGAACACAACGCTATAAATATAAAAAGCGACACAGAAAAATTATCACACATTTCCTTGCTAAAGGAATTCTACTCTGCGGAACCCACAGTGTAAAACTGCTCTCACTATCAACTGATGTATGTAACCAAATGGCTTTCCACTCCACCGCTCCCCTCCTGTACTCAGCAGCCACCACAAAATGTCAGCAAACCAGGGTCACCAATGAGAAATAATAAGAAGTGGGTTTCTCTATTGTTAGCTTTAATGGCACAGAGTGCAGAGCCTTTAAACTTTAGTGTTGACTCTGGAGTCACACAGAGGTGGATGCATAGAGAGCCTGCAGGTGCACTCTCACTGTGCACCTCTCTCTCTCTCTCTCTCTCTCTCTCTCTCACACACACACACACACACACACACACACACACAGCATTCTACACCTAAAGATGTCAGTGGGAGAGTTGGCTTCCAAATGTCAACTACGTGAGGAACATTGGAACCAACTGCAACTAGCTGAAGGTGTACAATTCTGACTCTGTAATAAACTGATAGAGGAATGGATAGAGAGTGAAGGACTGCTGGTAGATGGACCAGATAAAAGCAGAGTATGAGTAAAGTGGGTGGATGTGGGACAGGATGATGGAACACTTTCCTGATGCATATGTAAATGTAAAGGACAGCAAGCAGCTTGGAGGTTCCAGCAGAGACTCAATAGAATGAAAACCCTGATCCTGACCTTTACTTCATTTTGTATGGTGTCTTTGCTTCACAAAGGAAGATGCAGAGCCAGATCAAAACACAAGTTGCTGCTAACCTTCTCTTAGTTGTGCTGTTATGGAATCCTGTATATTATGGTAAAAGTCGACCTCCTCGGAGTGTCATTTTGGAGCAGATATAAACAAACCCCAGAACTTTCTTGATACCTTCTTTATATTAATTACATTTTTTTCAGTTCAATTCAATTGTATTTATATAGCGCCAATTCACATCAAAAGACGCCTCAAGGCCCTTTACACTGTAAGGCAAACACCCTACAGTATTAGAGTGAAAACCTCATTAGATCATCCCCTATGAGCAGCATTTGGTGACTGTGGGAAGGAAGAACTCCCTTTTAACAGGAAGAGACCTCCAGCACAACCAGGCTCAGGGAGGAGAGGGGCCTCTGCCTCAACCGGTTGGGGTTGAGGGGAGAGAGAAGAGAGAAAAGAGAGCAAAGGGAGACACAGACTATGGGAGAGAGAAGACAACATTTAATGACATGCAGCAGTAACAAATAAATGCATGAGGAGTGAAAAGAGGTGGGTGGAGGAGAAATGCCCAGCACATCATAAGAAGCCCCCCAGCAGCCTAAACCTATTGCAGCATAACTAAGCCTTAACTATAAGCTTTATAAAAAAGGAAAGTTTGAAGCCTGATCTTAAATGTAGAGAGGGTGTCTGTCTCCTGAAGACAAACTGGGAGCTGGTTCCACAGGATGATCGCTGATAGCTGAAGGCTCTGCCTCCCATTCTACTTTGAAAAAATTTAGGAACCACAAGTAGGTCTGCACTCTGAGAGAGAAGTGCTCTAATGGGAAAATACGGTACAATTAGGTCTTTAACCCATAAGAACCCATAGTGACATGCTTGTTACAAACACGTTACATTTTTTTACAGCTGTGTGGGCCTCTTGGTCTGTTGTACACTACTGGTCAAAAGGTTTAGAAGATCCAGATTTTTGACTTTTTTATTAAAATTAAAGCAGTTCAAGTCAAATGAATAGCTTGAAATGGCACAAAGGTAAGTGATGAACTGCCAGAGGTTAAAAAAAAGTAAGGTTACCTAAATCTGAAAAATAATGTACTTT
>VUQH01059309.1:0-10889 GCA_015106775.1 Etroplus canarensis | reverse complement strand
TGGATAAGCCCAAATCACGAACCGGGTCATTTAGTTCTTCCTGTGTTATTCTGTGTGGGGTTGATGATGCACCACAGTGAAAATCTGGATCACTGCGTGCTGACGGACCAGGAGAAGAACAGGTCGGCTCACCCTTGTCCTTATCAGCTGAATCAAGAGAATATTCTGCTGGAGCTTCTGGAAGTGATATGTCTTCTTCACTTGAGAAGCGATACTTTTCTTCTGGCTGGCAAATGTCACTTCCCCACAAATATAGCAAAAATTGTCCAAGGTATTAACGCACTTTCGAGGCATTCGTGTTCTGTAATGTACCTAAATGGATAAAATAATAACAGTTTTTATGTAACAGTAGCTTAAACTTTCTCGCTATTGCTATCTGAAATATCTTCAAAACGAGAGCCAATAAAATTTTCTCATGGTTATATTGGTGTTCAGAACATGTAGATACTGCAGATTAGGACCTTTTTAAGTCAGTAACGATTTCAGTGTTGACCAGTGTAATGTGCAGCATTGTTTTTGCACCAGACATCCCTTTTGGAATTGTGGCCAGAAAGTTCATATTTGGTTTCATCAGATTATAACACAACTTCTCACATTTTCCCCTGTGCCTTTGGGAGATCCGATGAAGATTTGTTGCAAAATGTAGCCGGGCCTGGATGTTTTTCTTTCTCCTGGCAGCCTCCCTGACCAGTTTTCGTCTCATCTTTTCATCAGTTTTGGAGGGACATTCAGTTCTCAGAAACATCACTGTGGTTCTACATTTTCACTACTTCTTGGTGACTGTCCTCGCTGTGTTCCATGGTATATGTAATGCTGTGGGGATTTTTTGCCCCCTTCTCCTGACTGATACATTTGAACAAAAAAGATCCCTTTGATGCTTTGCCAGCTCTCTGTGAACTACGATTGAATGCTGTAATTAAAGCAAAAGGTGCTTCAGCAAAGTATTATTTTTATTATTTTTATGTAAAAAAACAGACAACTATCAGAAACGTGTTCCCTTTTTTTCTATTAAAATGGTTGCTATTTCAGCATGATATAGTGTAGCACACAACACACAAAACTGCTTCCTATCCATACATTGCTGGGATGCCCACTTATGGGGAGACTGTGTTAACTCACACCTAAATACTCAACACCAGCAAACTACCAAAAGGTGCTTTCATAGAGGCAGTTTCAGCTGCTGGTGCGTTTGATTAGCCTTACTGAGGAGAAGTATGGGTGTACTTCGTTTTTTACAGGATGGCGTGGAATCCTGTGAAAACTTTCTTTTTCGCAGGACTTCTACCTCTGCAGTTAGAATGGCATTCCTAATAAATCACTAAGTGAATGTAAATATAATCCTCTCATCTATGATGTCAAAAATACCCAGGAACTTTGCTGATTGTTACTGCGAGATTATCCAGTCGTGAGTGGCATGGATGCCTTTGGATAAAGAATTTATTGATGCCACCCATGGTGAACATACGGCTTGAAGCCACAGCATTATATTCAGTCTAAAATTGTTTTTAATCATATCTGCAAGGCATATCCAAGAAATTATATTTGCATGGAAGCAATCAGTGCCACTTAATTTGTTAGCCCAGTGGACAGGATTATTTTGCTTACTGTTTGTATGCGTGCGTGCATGAATCCCGGATTGATTAGAACAACATGCCCTGGACAAATGAGTAAAAAGTTGGGGACCAACAGTGTGCATAAAATGAGATTTTAAATTGTTTGCGTGCGAGGTCCATAGATTCATGTGGGACCAATGCTTCAAGTACCACTAAGTGATTTCAAGTTGATTGGAAATGTCCCTGCTGTGATGAATGATGCCGGGTAATGAATTGATCACGATCAAACTGCGTGCAGCTCCGGGTGTCGGGAACAACTCGGGGCGTCGGTGCCTCTACTGTAATCCCTTATCGCCTGTGCATCCATCTGATGAAGTGTAAGGCGATTGGTTGCCCTGTGGCTGCTGTCTAATCAATCATGGCTGGGTCAAGTGTTTGAGGCTGCAGAGTGTGAGCCTGAAAGGGTCTCCAGGGGTGTTAATGTGGAACAGGCGAGGCTCTGATGGAATCTGGGCACATCTAGCACAGCGAGAGCCTCCTTTACCCCTCTGAGCTACTGTCACTGAAAGTGTACCATGAGCTGTCTTTATTCAACCTCACAGCCTGAGCTAACAACTGCGTGTGTTTCTGAACTTCTGTTTTTCCCCCTCACAGCTGCCACAAAGACAAAAACATATAGGAAAAAAAAAAAAAAAACATCTGCTGGGAGCCATTTTTGAAGCTCTGCACAAAGGAGGAATAAACAGGAGGTCACCTGAACTGCTGGTGCGATGGTGAAAAAATACGTTTTCAGTTTAGTTCCGCCATGACAAATCGAGGCTGTTGCTCCGTGACCTGAGTTTGACACATCGGCTCTCTTTATGTTTGTGAACCCACGGTGACCCATTCAGCAGTGGCCAGATGTGATCTGCTGTCAGCAAACCTCTTTAGTGCCTTCAGACCTGCCGCCTCACATCAGTCACACAGTTGTGCATGAAGCTTCAGTGGAAGCTCCTCACAGTTTTGCATCTGAGCAACATGTTTGCAGCAACCACGCTAAGCTACTTCATGCTAACTCATCCATATGCAGAGTCACTGGACTCCCATCAAGCCATTACACCGTACAGTGTGC
Organism: Etroplus canarensis; assembly: GCA_015106775.1. NCBI lineage: Eukaryota > Metazoa > Chordata > Actinopteri > Cichliformes > Cichlidae > Etroplus > Etroplus canarensis. The sequence goes on along the minus strand of VUQH01059309.1, from coordinate 8,225 downwards.
CCGATTATGAGATGATGACTGCATTTCGTGTGGTCATGCTGTTTATGGTCGTGCATCTGAACTGTAGATGAGCATGCATCTGTTCTATGTGAGAGGTCTGGCTTAAACTTCCAAGGAGTATTTTGCTAACAACCATGGAGCATATGGTAAAGATGCAGGAATGTTAATAACTGGAGATTATTTTTGTACTACAGCATTATGAATAATCATCATTTTATGAGTCTATCCAGAAATGTATGGTATGGTGAAAGCAGATGGTATCACTGTTGGTATCACTGTTGGTACCCTATAGTAAGGAATTTCCTTTTTTCCTTTTTTAATTTAAAGAGAGGAACAGAGTCCACCCATGTTAGCTAAAGATTTTGTATACTGTCTCTCAGTCATTCCCTAATAACTTGTTAAGAATTCAGTTAATGAGTAGGGTAAGCTTAAAGCTCCCCAAACTGATTGATCCACCTTTTTCTTTACATTCATGGGCTTTCAACATTAAACGGTTGATACAGTGCCTGTAGAAAATAGACACACCCCTGTTTTCCTAATGTTAGAAAAAGTGTTGTAATTATTTACGATGGTCTCATTTTTTAATTTTAATTCAATTCAATTCAATTCAAAAACTTTATTTGTACCCAAGGGGCAATTCAAGGCATGGAGAGCAGCTTACACAAAGTAGCATAATGGAAGAATTAGCATAATGAAAGAATTGAGTCAGTTAATATGACCTATGACCTGTACAGTTCAACTAAAAATGAAAAAAAAAATCTGTTCTGGACAATAATCTGATTGCATAAGTGTGCACACCCTAAATATAATAGCTTGTTGAAGCTACTTTTGCTTTAATCACAGCATTCAGTCCTTTTGGGTAGGATTCTATCAGCAGGTCAAGATTGACCTGGCAACATTTGATGGCTCTTCTTTGCAAAAGTGCTACAAATTTGTCAGACTGCGAGGGCAACTCTTGTGCACAGCCCTCTTCAGGTCACCCAACAGATTTTTAATTTGATGAAGGTCTGGGCTCTGGTTGGGTCATTTCAAAACTTTCATTTCCTTCTAGTGAAGCCATTCTCATGTTAAGTGGATGGATGCCTTAGTTTCAGCCTTAGTTTCATCAGACCGCAACACATTTTTCCACATGCTTTTGGGAGACCTGATGAAGTTTTGTTGCAAAATTTAGTTGGGCCTGGATGTTTTTCTTTGTAAGAAAAGGTTGCTGCTTTGCAAGCCTATCCCATAGTCCAGACATATGGAGAATATGGGAGACCGTTGTCAGTATTAACCCTAGTGCTGCTGGACCTCAGATAAGTTTCGTGTACTGCTGGTCGTCTATATATTGATCACTTCCAGTGTTTTCATTCACTGCCGGTCGTCTACAGTAGCTAGTCGTATAGCTGGCAGGACTAGGGTTAATTTTAGGGTGTGCAAACTTACAGTATGATCTTAACCTATGAATTTCATGGAGAATCCATTCATCAGTTGTGTAATGCAGTGCATTTATTCTCTGACCTTCTGGACAAAAACCCTTTCAGATACTCTGTTAAATCTTGGAGAAAGCCTTCTCGGAAGAGTGGAAGTTCTTGTAGCTGTAACTGGGGAAGTCGCTCCATATTAATGGATTTAGAATGGGATGTCATGAAAGCACCTTTTGTCCATATTGTGCGTTTTTGTATCCACGTGCATCATTTCTTTTGAAAATAATTTAACCAATTCAAGAGATGTCAGGGTTCTATTCTCAAACCTTTATAGCTCCAATACGTTTTTTGGTACATTTGAATAATCTGTACATCTTTTATATTTTGGCATCTAAAATGGCAGAACATACAAACTTCCAGGAGATGTCCATTTAATTGAAAAACTAAGAAGACTATTAAATGAACTGGTCCATATATATTGTTTTTCTGCTCTAACTGAGCCTCCAATGCGTCGTTCACTACAAGCCTCATTCGCCCATTCACACACACACATTCATATAGCTCTTTATTCTATTCCTTTAAGCGCATTTAACTATTACACACACATTCAAACTCCGATGGAGAGCAATTTGCAAATTGCTCGAACCACCAACCTTCAATGAAAATGCATAATTATCAATAGATCTAAATCTGCTGACGAAGCCAAAACAACGTTTTCCACCAGTTTATATGTTCCCAAATATCAGGGTGCCATAAACGCAAATGTAACTTTTTATTAGGAAGTTTAAAAAGTAATAATAGCAAAAAGGATAATTCATCTCACAGACGACGCCACAGGGTCTTTATGACTATCTGAAAGGTTCAAAGCTCTCTCTTAAATATGGATAAAGTACATAAATCCAATTTTTCTGTACACTTTTCATGCCAGGTGGTACAAATAAATGTAAAACTAGAGTTATGTTAATTTATCAAAAATAGAATGGCAGTGGTGCCGTAGCTCATCCAGCTCATGATCCGTCACAATTCACAGGTTATTGCAATTTTTGAAGTACAGACAGAAAGCGATAAGTTTTCTTGTCATTATTTGACTGTATTTCACAAACTAATGAGAATCAAATTCCACTGAGAAATCAAGGAGGCTCACAAACTGTCAGGGTCCACTGGACTGGACTCATATGCAGGACAGACACAGGAGTAAAAACTTAAGAGGTTTAATGACACCAAGGGTTTAAACAAAGCTTTCAATGTGCAAATGAGATCGTTCACGCTCATTGGTGGCGTGAGCTGGGCCAGACAGTTTTTCTTGCCACAGGGATCCATTGAATTATCCAGAGTCCAGTGTTTCCGAGACAGGGGTCCTAGAGCCAGAATCACAGAGTGAGAGTGGGTCAGGCGGAGTTTGCAGGAGAGTCTGGGCAGTCAAAAGAAGGACACTCAGAGAAGGCATCGGAGAAAGGGGGAGGTATATCACAACCGCACCAAACAGCGAAAAGCATGAGAGCGGCCGGGTTTACTGTCTGTATCTAAAAATCCAGAAACAGGTGGAGGAGAGGAGCAGCAGGTAATGTGCCAGCCACACTCCTCCTCAGTCACACGAACTCCCGGAAACTAAGCAGTGTTACTGCAGCCTACACCCATGCCCGACAGAGGAGAGACGGATAGAGCCCAAAGAAAGGAGAGAGAGAGAGAGAGAGAGAGAGAGAGATAGAAGGCAGGTCTGAACCAGGTAGGGCAGGGGACCATGACACAGACATATCCAGGAGCCCCAGCTCTTGGCTGGCCCTAACCTAGCTTTAGGCTTTCATCAGGTGATCACGTGTGCATTCTTCACTAAAATCAGACCAAGACAGTAGAAGGTATCACGATTCTTTTGAAAATGGAAAATTAAAATGGGTGAAGACCCATTAGGTGACCATTGTGTGTAAGTTTGATTAAAATCTGACCAATACTGTAGAAGGAGTAGAGATTCTTGTGGAAATAGACAAATATGACCTCGACCTGGATGGTACTGGCTTATCTGTACTTAAGCTGAACAAGTTTTATATATATATATATATCCATCTAGATAGATAGATAGATAGATAGATATGCTCTTGCTACAAAAGACAAAAGTTTTTATCAATAGCAAAGTAAAGGAATGCATTATAAACTTAAAATCTAGTAAAGTAAACCCTAGTTGTGAACCCACATAATCAAAATTGTGTGTCTTGTGGTAAGATGGTATAGATCTGTAGGGCAAGCATCCAACAGGAAGATGAACCCTAAAAAAAGGCCAGACTGACACTGAAAGGGACATCAACTAAAGACAGTATTTTATTATAAAGTCATAAAATTGACAAAATGTGTATCCTTCATAAACCACTGATAGAAAGATGATTGACCTGCTTGGGTAAAACCTATCTCAATAATTAAGCAGTAGCATGAAAACATGTACAGCCTACTCTTAGCAGGTTAACTAAAGACATGATCGCCACATTTAATCTGCTTTATTATTTGCAACTGAAAGCTCAAGATTTAGGTGGTTCCTGTAAAGCTCATGAAGCTCCTGACTGGCCACCCTTGCCTCTGATAGTTGCACCTTCTCTTTTGTTTTCCGCTGTGTGTCTTCTTTGTCTTTCAGCTGCTCCCGTTAGGGGTCATCACAGCGGATCATCATCCTCCAACTCACCCTATCCCTTGCATCCTCTTCCCTCACAGCAACCCTCTGCATGTCCTAGCTTTTCCTTTTCCCAGCTGTGTATTTGACCCTAAAAGCTTCAGAAGCAGTCTTTCTAACCAGATACTTACTCTGGACGGCATCACTTTGGCCACAAGTGACACTGTGAGGAATACATAGTTCCCACATGACGTCACAACATACCTGTATTTCCCGAGTGGCCGCCATTGGTATAGGCAAGCTGTAGGCAGCTGTGCATTCAGGACACTTGAGGAAACGTTGCCAAACCAACCATTAACAAACTGATGCCTCCAGTGACTTGCAGACCTGGAATTGCTCACTGGTATGAAAGCTGCTTGCCAACACAAGACGTCATAGTATTGAATTAGTGTCAATGCTGAAACTTCACGGTTCAGCTTTTCCTTTGCTAACGGGTATGGATCCACACCTATTATGCCGATTTTCTCATTGTGTGTCTTTATCTCTATCCTCCATACTTAAGGACTCTGCATAGTCTTTCTCCTTTTGCTTTTTCATGATTTTGATCACAAGTCGAATCCGACATCAAAATAGGGGTGGGATAAACTGCAGTGTGTGTGTAAACAAGTACAGCTTGCCAGCAAAGATGGCGTCACCAAGGAGGTCATGTGACAAAAAATTGTATCTGTGGGAACTATGTATAATGGAGTCATTTTGGACCAGATATGTCCTTTAATGCTCACATTAAACAAATATGTAGGACTGCCTTTTTTACCTCCACAATATCACCAAAATTAGAAACATCCTGTCTCAGAGTGATGCTGAAAAACTAGTTCATGCATTTATTACTTCTAGGCTTGATTATTGTAATTCATTGCTATCTCGCTGTTCTAAAAACTCCCTAAAAAAAACCTTCAGATCCAAAATGCTGCAGTGAGAGTACTGCCAGGGACTAGAAAGAGAGATCATATGTCCCCTATACTGGCTTCTCTTCATTGGCTCCCTGTTAAATCCAGAGTTGAAGTTAAAATCCTTCTACTCACAAAGTCTTGAACAATCAGGCCCCATCCTATCTCAAAGACCTCATTGTACCATATTTTCCCATTAGAGCACTTCTCTCTCAGAGTGCAGACCTACTTGTGGTTCCTAAAGTTTTTCAAAGTAGAATGGGAGGCAGAGCCTTCAGCTATCAGGCTGTGTGTTTCTTCTCTCTCCCGTAGTCTGTGTCTTTCTTTGCTCTCCTTTCTTTCTCTCCTCCATCTGGTCGAGGCAGATGGCTGCCCCTCCCTGAGCCTGCTTCTGCTGGAGGTTTCTTCCTGTTAAAAGGGAGTTCTTCCTTCCCACAGTTGCCAAGTGCTTGCTCATAGGGGATGGTCTGATTGTTGGGGTTTTCTCTCTAACACTGTAGGGTTTTTACTTTACAGTGTGAAGCACCTTGAGGTAACTTTTGTTGTTTTGTTGTTATATAAATAAAATTGAATTGAATTGTTAGACATCTTGTGCAGTGGTTATGCCTCAACATTAGCGGTTTAATAATGGATTTGGTGGCTCTTTTCATTTCTCTCTATGACTGCACTTTAAGAAAAAATGGGGGTCAGATGCATGAACCTTGGTGTAGATTCATAAATAAAACTGTGTAGGCACAACAAAGTTGAAATGTGCAAATACAGTCTTTTAATCTGATTTTTAAAGGTGTGGGTACAAATGCAGATGGACAAGCGAGCGTTCCCCATCTGTCTTTAACCATGAATGGATGCAGACACCACTTCAATTAACCGTTTGCACATAAAAATGCTCTTTGCCCCCAAAATTATTACATAGGGCAATGAAAAGGACAAGAAAGAATGAGGACAACGGCTCCAAATGCTAAAAAGAAAAAGTCAATATAGGAGTGTTTTACTGCATGGTGCCTGGAATAACAAACGGAACAAGAACTACTGAATGGTGTGGAGTAACAGAGGCTATTAACTATGCTCAGAGCAAAGGACTCTTCCAGAGGTACAAAAAAACAAATGGCCAGACAACAAAAAGAGGCAAAAAGTGCAGCAGTGTGCTGAAAATATGAGCGCAGCAGAATAACAGTCTGCAAACCCTGCTTTATCTACAGCATCAGGACACAGACCCCACAGCTTTGTGTGGAATTGTTTGGTGACCAGGAGGAAGAAGCAGATGCACACATAAAACCTGGTCGGCTGCTTCTTTTCTTATTTATGTATTTTTTTTCATGTGAGTTGGACGTGCTGCAGCTCCCACGCATAAGAGCAAGAGTTTCCTGGGTTGACCTCCAGGTCCAGACGGGTTTTGAACCGGCCGCCAGCTGAAGTAGTTAATAGTAATTAACTGAAATAAGAGTGATGTGGACTCATTGGCATGTCCGTCCACTCCAGAGGGTTGAACAAGCCTTGTCTTGTTATGCCGTTGAAGCCTACGAATGTTTCCTCTCTGCTGCCTCTCTTAGAAGCTCACAGAACCCCGCCTGGAGTCGCTCTGCAACTTTGGACCTGCTCACCCCGCTTTGGAAGAATCCCTGCTAGACTCTCTCTCACACTCTGGACCCTGCTCACAGTACTGGAAAACTTTGGACCTCCTTATTCCTGAATACCCTGCAGTCTTTGGCTGATGACTTGGCTAACCACAATCCCTCTTGGGCTTAGAACATTGCCAGGCTTTTTTTTTATGCACTTCTGTGTTCATTAAGTCTAACTAACCTGCTTGCGTATGTTTGTTTTTGGGTCCACCTCACAAACTGACAGTGGTACTGTAATATGATGTCACCGTTGCAGCAAGTGAGTTTGTGAAATTTCACCCCTCCTTGATATTCCACGAACAACTGTGAGTGGTTTTATTGCAAAGCGGAAGCATTTAGGAACCACAGTAACTCAGGCACAAAGTGGCAGACCGCATAAAGTTACAGAGTGGGGTTGCTGAGTGCTGAGGAACATACTGTGTGAAAGTTGCCAACACTTTGCTGGCTTAATAACTGCAGAGTTCCAAACTTCCTCTGGCATTAACATCAGCACAAATACTGTGCGCTAGGAGCTTTATGGCATGGGTTTCTGTGACTGAGCACCAAGAACCAAGCACAATGCCAAGCATTGAATGGAGTGGTGCAAAGCACACAGCCACTGGACTCAGGAGCAGTGGAAACATCTTCTGTGGAGTGACGAATCAGGCTTCTCTATTTGGCAGTCTGATTCTCAAATCTTGGTTTGATGAATGCCAGGAAAGCATAACCTGTTTGGTGGAGGAGGAATAATGCTATGGGTTGTTTTGTCAGGGTTGTCCTGGGCCCCTTAGTTCCAGTGAAAAGAAATCTTAATGTTTCAGCTTGCAAAGACATTTTGCACAATTCTATGCTTCCAACTTTGTGGGAGCAGTTTGGGGAAGACCCTTTTTTTTTGGTCCAGCATGACTGTAAGGCATGAATGAATGAGTCTGATGTGGAAGAACTTGACTGGCCCTCACAGAGCCCTGTCCTCAACCCCACCCAACACCTCTGGGATGTAGCTTGTGAGCTAGTCCCTCTCATCCAACATCAGTGTAAAAGCACATTCAGCTTCTCCCTCGCACGTCCCCAAGGGCTCGCCACAGCGGATGAATCCTCAGTGGCACATGTCCCATTGTGGGAGAGCTTGTGTCCCCACCTGGACTCGCACCAAAGACCTTTTGCTTGCAATGCAAATGTGCAAACCACTATAGAGATACTCGTCTACCACAGGCATCCGGGGCAAAAATTCCCCAGATGCATGGCTAAATTTTGTGTGGAAGCTGGTACAGTGCTGGGGGAGTGTGGTGACTCCACATTAACACCTATGGATTTAGACTGGAAAGTCATAAAAGCTGCAGATGTAATGTGTAGGCAGCCCAATGTGTGTGTGTGTGTGTGTGTGTGTGTGTGTGTGTGTGTGTGTGTGTGTGTGTGTGTGTGTGTGTGTGTGTGTGTATAAGGAAGCTCTGTAAAATTATGTTTCACGTTGAATTCTGTTTTTTCACCTTATCTTTTGTGTCCCCTTCACCTCAGCAGGCTCGACTTGCTCTCAAAACACGCCTGGTCTGACTTTTTCGCACATTCTCACGCACACTCGCCCTTTATAAACACCAGCTCGCGTGTGTGAAAAGCGTACGCGCGGGTTTCGTGCGTTCACATCACTGTATATCCAGCCCCAGAGCTTGGCAACTTGGTA